>JAHHZJ010004018.1:0-65759 GCA_021437245.1 Aegilops speltoides | reverse complement strand
ATTTTCGTGCGCGATGAGGACGACATTTCGCCTACGCTCATAATTCAAATATTAAACTAGATCATTATTATAAATCACGGGTTGACTATAGATGATCGATGTACGACTGGGTTGAATATTATACCAAATTGTCTAGCACACGGAATGAAGGAGAACTTATCCAATATGAGCATTCAATAAGCAAAACCAAATCACATAATAAAGTATAGTATTCAAATTAGCATGCATTCAATAATTATAAGCAAAACTACATCATCTCTTGGTGTCCGTACATCATCGAATATTATCACTAATAAAACTAGAACCGTAGCGCTCGACGGTATCGACGAGGCGGTGGACATCCAAAGATAAGGAACCATCACAGGATCATAGCTCCAGTGAGATCCACGAAGAACATGCCGGTATTGTCGAACCTCCCTCCAATGCAACCATGTAGCGACGGACGTGTTCGTCCTCCTCGCGACACGATGGCGTACCACCTCCGCGGTGTCCGGATGCCTCACCACCGCACATCGCCCACGCGACCGCCACCAAACAAGGATCGGGTCAACAACGGCTGCCTCCTCACCAACCTACTACGTCCCCGAAAGGTAGCACCTCCCAATACCAACCGGAGCCCAGTCCAACATGACCCTGATCAAGCAGGCCTCCATCGCCGACTCGGCGACGAGCGAGGATCTGGGATAGGCATCGCCGACGTCGGCTAGAACTACTTCTATATATAGTTAAATAAAAGTAGTCTTATTAATTAAATCTATCTAGCTCAACTACTAAACACTTACTATAAATAAATAAGTAGTACTTACTAAAACAAACTACTTCATATATAAACTACTTCTTCTTTTTTCCTTTTTCTAAATTACTACACATCTAATCCTACATAAAGATCTAAATTACTACACATCTATTTACAGGAAAAAAATCTAACATAAAAACTAACATAAAAAATCTAACATAAAAAACTTACATAAAAATCTTACATAATATGAACAAATTTTACAGAAAAAAAACTAACATAAAAAAATCTAACATAAAAAATCTTTTTACAGAAAAAAACTAACATAATATAATACATATCTAAATTACTACACATCTAATCCTACAAAAAGATCTAAATTACACAATCTAATCTAACAAAAATATCTATGAACTACAAAAAATCTAAAGAAAAATCTAACATAAAAAACTAACATAAAAATCTAACATAAAACATCTAACATAAAAAACTAACTAAAAAATCTTTTTACAGAAAAAAAATCTAACATAAAGAAACTAACATAAAAAAACTAACATAAAAAATCTAACATAAAAACCTTACATAAAAAATCTTACATAATATGAACAAATTTTACAGAAAAAACTAACATAATATAATACATATCTAAATTACTACACATCTAATCCTACAAAAAGATCTAAATTACACAATATGAACAAATTTTACAGAAAAAAATCTAACATAAAGAAACTAACATAAAAAAATCTAACATAAAAAATCTTACATAATATGAACAAATCTTTTTACAGAAAAAAATCTAACATAAAAAACTAACAAATTAATTACACAATCTACATTAACTACATATCTAAATTACACAATCTAATCTAACAAAAATATCTATGAACTACAAAAAATCTAAAACAAATCTAAGAAAAATTAAAAAGAGGCGACTGCGCGACGGCGACGGCGAGGTGCCATGGGGCGACGAGCCGAGCGCGCTGAGCAGGCGGTCAGTGCGAAGGCAGGGCGAGCGGTGTCGGTGAAGCGGGTCGAGGCAGGGCGGGACGCGGCGCGGTACAGGCGGAGGCGACAAGGTGGCGCTAGGCGAGGGCGTGAGAGGAGAGCGGCGACACGGTCGGCGGCGGCGAGCGGTGTCGTAGCGGAGGGGAGCAGCGCGTGAGAGGAGCAGGAGAGATCGAAGTGGGGATGCAGTTCTAAAATTTTCCTAAGTGCTACTTATATAAAAGGTTTTGTCGGTTTGTGCCTACAAGGGATCATCTCTCTTTGTCCGGTTTGTGCCACCAACCGGACCAAAGACCTCTTTTCAAAGAGCCCAAAGGGCGGAACGAACCTTTTAGTCCCGGTTGGTGGCACAAACCGACAAAGAGGCATTGGTCCGGTTGCAGCCATAACCGGGACAAAGAGAGCATGGTCCGTTAGAGCCACCAACCGACCAATGGACTCTACTGTTTTTTGTTGATTCTTCCAGAGCTTCGTTTTAGTCCCACCTGCATGCGAGAGGCACTTTGCATGCTTATAAGCCCCGAGTGCGATACAATGACGAAGAGGCTCAATGCTCCTCAGACGTTGATGGCTTCAACCCTTGCGGGATCGGTAGACGCAGAGCTATGTGCAAGGTCGATTGACACTATCCCGAAAGGGTTGAAGCAGATTAACGAGCATTGCGCTCTCTTTTATTTGTAATGACTTATTATAACTCGAAATAAAAAGAAAAAATAAATATAGCGTAAAAAGAAAAAACTATATAAAAACTACTCGAAATGAATAGAAGCAAAAAATAGTTGTGGTTAACTATACTAAAAAGGAGCATATATGCTTATTTTTAATGGCTTATTACAACTCGAAATAAAAAGAAAAAATAAATATAGCAGAAAAAGAAAAAAACTATATAAAAAACTACTCGAAATGAATAGAAGCAAAAAATAGTTGTGATTAACTATACTAAAAAGGAGCATATATGCTTATTTTTAATGGCTTATTACAACTCGAAATAAAAGAAAAAATAAATATAGCAGAAAAAGAAAAAACTATATAAAAACTACTCAGAAATGAATAGAAGCAAAAAATAGTTGTGATTAACTATACTAAAAAAGGAGCATATATGCTTATTTTTAATGGCTTATTACAACTCGAAATAAAAAGAAAAAATAAATATAGCAGAAAAAAAAAACTACTCGTAATGAGTGACAGATGCTTATAGAGGTAATCCAACTTAAATTCATAACTAATTTCAAGAGAAACTGTATGAATTTATGCTAAATTACCTATATAAGCGCATCTATTTTCATTATCGGAGGAGCTCAATAAAGTAGAGAGGAGGGCTTATAAACCAAGAACGCCCCTTCGTTGGCGAGGTGGGACTAAACTCGTCAACGGCAAATAAACCTTGTAACTCAACCCACTTTTCCAAAAATTCTGAAAGTTGCATCCAATTACACATGTTAGCAAGTAACCATTCGCAAGGACCGCTTTAGTCAATGCCATTTCCCTTTGGCTTAATGCTTGAAAATGGACCTCACGTGAAAGTGAATTTACTTCAAAGTTGTGGAAACTTTAGCTTTCTAAGTTTGACCTTAACAACCGTCGGACCCATTAAAGCCAGAATTCTTCGGTTCCAAGTGACAACTTTTCAAGATTATCCTGTCAATTCGTAAACCCTTGGGAGAGATACCACAGTTCCGTATATTCGTACAGTTTTCTTCGTTCGTAACCTTTATTCAAATTGTTCCAATTCTTTTAGTGAACCATCATGTCCTTTTCATTGCTTAACCTTCTTTTCACAATGGAATCCAGTCCTTTTTCTTTTAATCAAATCCTTCGTGCCAATTTCAATAGCAAGCTTCATCCGGTCTTTCCCTCGTTTCCCTGAATCGCCGATCAGTCCATTTTACCTTAATGTTTTACCCCTTTAGGATTCTGAAGTCCTCCCAATTACCTCGCTTTTTTTGAGCTTCCAGTCAAGGTTTCCCCAAAAACCTCGGTCCCAATTGGAATTGTGCCTTTTTCTTCTGGCAATCTTCCTATCTTTGCTCGCCGTCGGACGTGCCCAAAATTCAGGGAACTGTATCTTGATGTGCTGTTGGAAACGGTTTTACCAGCTCCGAGGCCAAATGACCAAGAGTCTTATGCCTATCTCAACCAGGACGAAAGAAGGACATTTCCAGGAGTTGCTTCCTCGCAGGGAGGTAGACATCCAATCTAAATTCGGGTTAGCGGATACACATGTTGGCTTCCAATGATCCCTGGTGCGGGTTATTGCACCTCTGGGAAAACTAACTTGTCCACTAAGCCTCTAGATGACTTTAACCTAGGTGCATTAAACCCCAACCTCACCGAGACCTCTAGCATGGCTGGCATTTTGTCGAACCGTCTTGTCGTGCTCTGGGTGTGCCCAGGCGTCGCGTTTACTGTGTGCGTGCAGAAACGTCGCATCGCAACCCAGCCCTTGCTGCTTGAAAAGCGCCCGACCTCATCCGATCGCGAGGAACCACCCAAGCCCTCCCACAGAGCCGCCTGAGGGGCAGCCGTCGGTCGACTCTGGCTGACTAGCGACCAGCCCTGATGGCTCTGCCCGGTCGGTGCCGCCCGAGCCACCAGCACTCGCCACCTGCCCCTGGAGCAGCTCGGACTCATCCACAAGCGCGTCCTCTAGCTCTCGTCGCCACCGCGTCGCCCTGACCGCTACAGAGCGGCGGTTCGCCGGCGACCTTATCCTCGGCCGCGGAACCGCCATGGATGCGCTATAAATAGGACCCCCCTGAGCTCGTCCAGGCCTCAAGCAACCTCTCTCACTCCCTCACCGATCCGCCCGTAGCAGTAGGAAGACCAGAGAGGTCTTCTTCCTCATCTCCGGCAATCACAACCGCCGCCACTGTCTCGATCACTCCGGCGCCACCAGGGCCTCCCTCTCTCCACTCTCTTCACCAAGAGCTCGCTCTCCCTCTCGTGAGTCCATCCCCCTACTCAATTTTGATCAGGACTACTTGTGAGGCAAAACCCACTCTGCCCGGCGGCCACCGTCATTCTCGGAGCTTCGCCGGCGGCAGCTCCGTCCACCGAGGGACCATGCGACCACCAGAAGGTACCGCCTCGACCCCAGGCCCACGGGTGGCCTCTGTTTCTTGAATGGTGCCGCCGTTAAGCCGGCTGACTGTCGCCGAGTCCGCCCCTCTCGAGGCGGAGGAAGAGTAGGGAGGGTCGTGGTCAAACGACTAGTGGGCCCCTGGACCTTGTCGGTGACCCAGCCCGCCTCCACAGCGTTTTAAGTGGAAGTGCAAAACCCCGATCGCCTTCCCCACTTCAAAAGCGTATTTCCTTTAAAGCGTTTTCTTTTCATCTTGTTTTAAAAGCAGTTTTGACGAACTTTGGTGGCTATAACTTTTAAATATAACCCCAAATGACTTGATTCTTTTTACTGTTGTGTCCCAAATATTGTCTAGTTTATTTTCATAATTATTACAAAATTTTCCAAACAACTTTTTGTGCTGTTTTGGAAATGAGTGTTAATTCAAATTTATTTAAAATAGGATTTTTGGAGAGAAGAAAACTTTCAAAAGTTTTGGAGAGCACCCCACCTGTCCACACCTTGAAGGCAAGCATTACGAACCACGGCATAATATTGTCGTGTGTTGTTTGATCTGGTTACAACACCTCTCGTCTCGAAATTTTTCGTTATTTTTCTCGATGATATGATCAAACTCTCGAGTGCATATTGATGATTCATCTTTGTTGGAGTTTGATATGTTGAGATGGTAGTCACCATCACATACCTCTCGTGCATCTGGGAAGGAACTCGGAAAGCCTCTATCTTGGGTGACCACGAGCTTGTATCCGATCGTTGATCTGTTGTGTCGTGCAGGGACGGTGAGACATGATGAGTGGTGGTTATATGCATTGCTTGAAAACACATTTGTTATGCTAATCATGCGGGTAACACATAAACCTCTGAGTCGACCGTAGAACGAGTCTTGTTCGATAACCCCACACTTGTTTACGTACTACCACTAGTCCATGCCACGGTAGGTGCAGTTCGATAATTTGTCAACCCCTTTCTAGCACACAATGTCTGGAGGGACGGGATGAGGTACCATGGCCATGGATTAAAGCCAGTCATCCGGTCGGGGGCATGGGTGTTTCGGTTGGGACCGAGAGGTGAGGCCACCCCTAGGCGTGCGATATAAATTTGATCCCATGCCATGCGAGGTTGTAGCCTCCCACTTAGAGTTTTGCTTGGCGGGTGTCGTGGGTGATTCCATACATGCCGTAAGTTAAGCTGGTGTGTGCAAGTCGGTGTGTTTTCAATTAAAAAGACCGTGAGGCGGAATTAGTCGATGGACTAAAGGAATCCGTTACTCGTGGGTAAAAGTACACCCTCGCATAGTTTAAATCTATTGAATAGCCGTGTCCATGGTTGAGGACTACTGATGCAGGATGGGTCAAGTGTCGGTCTTAGTGTCGGTCTTGGGAGGAGAAACTATCACTACAAGAAATATGTCAACTTGTGACCACCACTATTAGTCCTTGAATGGTCTAAATTTCCATTTGTGACCTTTTGTGACCAAAAACATAAGGTCAAAAGCTGGCCGTCATAAAGCGACTATAGCGACCTTTCTTACGGAATGGTGCATAGCGTTCTGACCAAAACAAAAGGTAAATGATTTAACGACCAACTGTTTTGGTCACTAGCAATCCGACCACACCACGTCGGATCCACCGTGGCAGGTGGCGTGGCGAATTCGACCAAATGAAAAGGTCGTAAAATGGAATCAACCGGTCCATTTCAGTAGTCTTGATGGGCCAAGCCCAATAATTCAGCCCATTTAATTTTAATTTTTTCTCTTTATTTTGCTTATCTGCATGGGCTGGCCCAATAATTTGGCCTTTTAATTTACGGGAATGGAGCCTTTTACGATGAAATTGTTTTTTATTCCACTATTGTTTTGGGCCTGACCTTTTTAGTCTAGTTGAATTGGGCCTTGGCCTTTTTATTTTCTGTTATGAAGCCTTTTTATAATTTTTTCTTCTGTCATTTCTTTTTTAGGCCCAAGCCTTTTGGTCTAATTCTTGTTTGGGCCTTGGCCTTTTTAGAGCCCATTTCTCATTTTGCATAACTATAGGCAGAAAGGGCACTAGTGATCCACAAGCCAGTGCACTAGTGATCCACATAACAACGAAAATAAACAAAATGATCCACAAGATCACATAACTTCACAAGTGGTCGAGTTCACAAGATCACATAACTTCACGAGTTCACAGGTTCAAAATGCTCTCATTTCAGACTCCCGAGTTCACGGGTTCAAAATGCTCTCAGCTCTCAACAAAATGCAACACTCTCAACAAAATGCAACAGCTCCCAGCTCAAAGACAAAGAGGTTCACAGCACAGCTCAAACTACCTTAGCTCGAAAGGCGCCATCAAGTGGGCTAAGCGCTCTTCACGCTCTTGAGACTTCTTGCTTGATAGCTCAAGTTCCTTGTCGCGTCTGACTTGATTCTTCGCCTTCATCTTCATTGCCGCCAATTCTTCTTGCATCACTTGACTTGAAGCTCGGACCTCTCCGACTTGCTCAAGCTCCACGAACATGAGCAACAACTTTAGTTGTTGCTTTGCGAAGTAGTTCCTAGATGGCTGGAGCCCAACATTCACGAGGAATGTGCTTTGTGACTTCGGTCTTGAGGACTTGTTCGACAATTTGAACAATGAGACTTTGGCTCTTCACCTTCACAGTACCGTAGCGTCCTTCATTTTTCCATCTCAAGCTAGCATATGGAGGAAAATGATAGGCATTAGTGGGAGATCTATTTCACATTTGCAAACCAAACCAAGCGGGAGAAACCAAACCAGACACACAAATGGATTATTTGAAATAACCAAACCAGCACACAAAATATATACAAGAAGATCACTAGTGACACGGAGACATGCAATTGGAACAATATGATCACTTCATTAAGCCTAGAATGGTGGTTCTATATAAGATGGCTTCCAGTGAGCGATCATCAAACTAACATTGAGATCAAATTTCATCATATCATAAAAATGCATCAAATAGCTACTGACAAGTTACGATATATTTGTTGAAGTATCAAACAACATCAAAGCATGGAACATAGCGTGTGTTCTTGGCAGCTCGAATCAAACAACATCAAATCATGAAAGCATCAAAGTGGTGTGAATCAAGCGAGGCAAAGCATGGAGTGACTTACTATAGCAGTCTTGGTAGCTCGAAAACCGTGCTTCTTCTTTGTTGTGGGTGGCCTTAAACAAGTCAATCATGACAGCTCCTCACCCTTACGCTCTTCTTTACGAAATGTTTTCAACAAAAATCAAAATGTTATTCAGCAAGAATCGAAATGTTATTCAATGAGGATCAAGCGGTAAGGTCTCTAGAAGAGTTCTCACGATGGCAAAAATGTGTCTTTGTGTAGTGCAGGAACCATTACGTGATTGTACGACTTTTCTCGATTCATCTTGTTACGACACACGGGTTTCCTACAAAAAGCACCTTGTCGGCATGATCTAGCACTAGCATATCATGTGCGAAACATAAAGCATCAAACAAAGCTGAGACAAACCTTGTGTCTTGGGGTAGACCACATCTCCACGAGCTTGCCATTCACCATCCGTTAGATCGGGCACGGAGACTTAATGCTGACTTTATTTGCGACTCACGGTATCAAAATACTTCTTCTTGATCGATGGCGTCATTCTTTGAATATTTCTGCAGAATATCTTTGCACGAGGTCTTGATGGTCTCCGAGTCCGTGTTCATCTCAAAATTTGCCTACCAACATAGCAAACAAGGTAGGAACAATATTAGTGATCATGCATAGGTGTAACGAGAAAATAGATAGTGCATTAACTATGAAACAAGTAGCTTACGACAACTTTCCCAATGTAGTTGTCCAATAGAGTAGCATCTCTTTTGTATAGCTTGAAATGAGGAAGAACAGGAAGATGGCTTTTTGCAATGAGTCCACACTCGAAGCAAGCTTTCTTTGCTTGAGAGGCTTCTCTGGACGAATCATCCCTTGACAATTTGGATAGGCACCTTGCTACCAAGCGACTTGGTGATCCTCTCTAGCCCTCTGCCCTTTCTAAGTCTAGTCTTGGGATTCATTGCATCGAAAATGAATCTGAACTCATAAATTAGAATAGAAATCGACAAATGCAAGAATCGACAAAAGCATACATGATCATTCCATTTGGAAAATGCACTAGTAAAGATAGCATTGCAAAGGTCAACTTGCACGATTGAAGCACAAGCTGCTGTTCTTCTTCATTGATGACAGCGTTCTGTCAATAGAAGGTGCAGCAGGGCTGAGATGCGTGTGGGCGATGCTGCTTCATCAATGCGAGATGGTTCTGCTTCATCTAGGCGAGGCAGGCCACTTCCATCCATCTTTGAGTGGTTCCTTCATCCATGGTGACAACTCATCACCCGTTTGCACGAGTGCGAGAGTCCATCGCGACATACTTTCTGATGGTCCGTCGCGATCGCCATCATTGCTTTACGCCTTGTGACTCTATCAAGGGCTGGTTCATCGGTTCGGGATCCTCTTTTTTGTCTGGGGCGGGGGCCATCACCCTTCTGGAGGCATTGCGGCGGATGTTTCTAAGCTCTTGTTCTTCTTCTTGTTGTCTTCTTAACACCAGGCCTCTTCTTCCTAGATTCCTTGATTGCCTCGTATGAACAGCATGGAAAAAAGCATTAGATCACAAGATAAATATGTGAGCACAAGGAATAACATAGAATAAGAACCCCAACCCTCCAAGCAAGGCGAGTTTGCACCTTAACAATCTTGTTGACTACAACATCATCCACTTCCTCTCCATCAATAACTTCATCCTCTTTAGGATTGTACTCTGGGTCATCATTGATAACTCCACTACCCTCTTGAACCTCATCACTTCTACCTTCTTGTACACCTTTGTTTTCCTAATCATCGGCGCTATTGCACGATGCCAAGGGACGGAACACTGATTGTTCCTCATGATATTTCTAGCCCTAACCTTCTCGTACTCGGTGAGAGGCTCTTCTTTGCATGATCTGAAAACATAACTATTAGGTGAATGTTTGGAATGCATGGACAGGCAGCCAAACATATCTTATGAAATTTTATTATCATTTAATCCTAGTTATTCGGTAAGGAAGACTAACGACACACGAGCACAATTAAGCCACTTATTGATTGCGACAATACATTTCACTTAGCATATTAAGACCTGATTTGATGAAAGCGGCGGTATAACCACAAGGAGCAAGTTGCATACCAGCGGTTGGCCTCATGCTTGACCTTGTCATCCTTGCCATGGATGATCTTGAGGTGGTGCTTGCAAAATAGAATAAACAACAATCATATACAAGAGGGATAATGTAAAATGATGCACTTGTATCAATAAAGGAAAGCATTTGGACCATCATGCACATACGGTGATGTCTTGTTATTAATTAAGCAAACATGTAAGTGCACTAAACAAGCATGCATGTACGGTGGAAATATATGTACACTAAACAAGCAAGCAAGCAAAGTGCTACTAATAGAAACAAGCAAGCATTGAAGGAAATTGAAAAGAAGCAAGCAAATACTATTGATACAAACCCTAATTAATAAGAAAGCAAGTAGCTTCTTCTCCATGTACTCTTGATACAAGCAAATACTGCTAATGGAAACCCTAATTAAGCATGTATGCTTGCAAGCAATATGTATGTTAGCAAGCAAGGAACATGAACTAGTGAATTAGTGTCATGTACACATGCTTAGAGCAGTCTGACGACAAGCATGAAACAACGATACTTGCGAGTAAAGCATGAAACAACGATCTTGAAACCAGATGTTTCCACTAGATGTTTCCACTATCGGCGAGTATATCATGAGGACCTTCAAAACAACTAGATGTTTCCACTAGTAAAGCATGAAACAACGATACTTGCGAAGTACAAAAGCGGATCATGGGCAGCCATAGAGCGATATTACAACATCTTAGGCGGCACAAGGCATCATTTTCGATGAAATCAAAGGAAATAAACAAGCAACATCATCCACCTCCTCATCCATCCCCATCCCTAAAATCAACATGAACATGAACCCTAAACCATGAACATGAACATGAACATGAACCTAAACATCAACATGAACCTAAACCATGAACGGAGGAGGTCTTCCTCAAACCCTAGATCGACATGAAGAAGAACAAGAACCGAGAACCGCCGAGGAGCTCGCCGATTGACGAATCCTAACCTAGATCGACCGAATCCTAACCCTAGGTCGACCGGAGGGATCTACCGAACCATAGGGGAGAGGGAGAGGAGAGGGTACTGTCGTCGTCGTCGATCGTTGATGATGTGGATGATGTCGTAAATGCGCCCGTCGTCGACCGGAGGATCTACCGAACCGTCGTCAGTGGAGGGAGAGGAGAGTGGATTAAATCGTGGCCAGGCGGCTCGTGGCGGTCTTGGTCTTGCGTGGCGGTGCGATCTTGGCGTGGCGGTGCGGCGTGGCGTGGCGGAGCGAGGGAGGAGTGGTGGTCGTGAGGCGGCTCGGGGAGAGGAGGAATGGGGAGGAATGGGGAAATTTTGGGAGGGAGGGATCCAGCGTGCTAGTGGGAGAGGTAGGGGTGGGTCCCTTTGATAGTGGGAGAGGAGTGGAGGGAGTGGAGGAAATTTTGGGAGAGGAAATTTTGTGGAGGAAAATTTTGGTGTGGGGAAAATTTGGGTTTGGGTGTAGAAAAATAATAGGGTTTTTGTAAACTTTGTAGAAATCATGGTTAAAATCATACCGAGTAGCTCAAGAAAATGCGGTATTGCAAGTTTGGTATTTTGCTAGTTGGTAGGCCACATTTGATGATGTGACACGGAGGTCTGCCATTTTTTGAATTTTTGAGTTTTTCTTGTGTTTTCAAAAACCGCCGATTTAGTTCTGTGTGCCGTCCGTGGCTAGGGTTTGAGTCATGTTTTAAACAACAACAAAGCCTTTAGTCCCAAACAAGTTGGGGTAGGCTAGAGGTGAAACCCATAAGATCTCGTGATCAACTCATGGCTCGGCACATGGATAGCAAGCTTCCACGCACCCCTGCCCATAGCTAGTTCTCTTGTGATACTCCAATCCTTGAGTCTCTCTTAACGGACTCCTCCCATGTCAAATTCGGACTACCCGACCTCTCTTGACATTCTCCTTGCGCTTTAGCCGTCCGCTATGCTGCTTTGGGCTTACGGAGGCTGCTACTGGTTCACATCTTCATCAATACCCCATCCTCCTGCGGCATTGACCCCAAATATCGAAAGGTGTTCTTACGAGGCACCATATGTCCATCAAGGCTAACCTCCTCCTCCTCACACCTAGTAGTACTAAAACCGCACATCATGTACAAAGTTTTAGTTCTACTAAGCTTAAACCCTTCGATTCAAGGTTTGTCTCCATAACTCTAACTTCCTATTTACCCCGTTCGACTATCGTCAACTAGCACCACATCGTCCATAAAGAGCATATACCATGGGATATCTCCTTGTATATCCTTGTGACCTCATCCATCACCAAGGCAAAAGATAAGGGCTCAAAGTGACCCTTGATGCAGTCCTATCTTAATAGGGAAGTCATCGATGTCGACATCACTTGTTGAACACTTGTCACAACATTATCGTACATGTCCTTGATGAGGTAATGTACTTTGCTAGGATTTTGTGTTTCTCAAGGCCCACCACATGACATTCCATGGTATCTTATCATAGGCCTTCTCCAAGTCAATGAACACCATATGCAAGTCCTTCTTTTGCTCCTGTATCTCTCCATGAGTTGTCGAACCAAGAAAATGGCTTCCATAAATCGACCTCCCGGTACTAATATACTCCGTCTCCATTCCTCGGCATCTTGTTTGCGGGAAAATGAGGTTGAAAAGCTTGGTTAGCCATACTATCGCTATGTCCCGAGGCCTTTCCACACCTCAATGGGGATACAATCAGGGCCCATTGCCTTGCCGCCTTTCATCCTTTTCAAAACCTCGCTCCTTGACCTTGGACTCCTGGATTCGCCGCACAAAACGCATGCTGGTCTCATCAAAGGTCATCAAGTTCAACGGTAGAACTCTCATTCTCCCCATTGAACAGCTTGTCGAAGTACTCCCGCCACCTATGCTTAATCTCCTCATCCTTCACGAGGTTAGTGCGCTCCGTCCTTGATGCATTTGACTTGGCCAATATCCCTCGTCTTCCTCTCTCGGATGTTGGCTATCTTAGGTGGCGTTTGGTTCATGAGCAAGGTTGAGTTAGCTAAGGATATCCTCAACCACGTGGTTGGGGTTGGCCAATTTTGTTGTTTGGTTGAGAGGGATGGGGTAGGTTGGATAACCACATTTTATTGTTTGGATAGAAGGATAAGAAGTGGCTAGCTAGGGAAACAACATCAATTGTGTCAATTTAAGTAGTTCAAAGTCGGACAAGTGGCAACTACTTACATGGCCCAACTCTTAATTAGGATATAGATATTAGTCTTGATTCCATCGTTTCATGGCATGGTTCAACATAATCACTTGATAGCATACACAAGAAAACATGCTGAACTATCTCTCCTCTGTAAACAAAGCGAGCTATGAGAACCGAACAAGCTGCGAGTTCGGAGAAAAAAACAAATCAAGGGAGATGAAAGCAGCTGCAATTCATCCGTAGTTGATAGAGTAGAGGAACAAGTGGAGCAGATCATAGGGTAGAAATTCGAGAGGAAAGCGGAGGATCTTGAGCTGTAGCCTCCACGCCGTCGAGATCTGAGGCCGCCGCCTCCACACCGTGCATGGGACGGGTGATAGAGCCCAGTGAAGCAGGGAAAAGGTGAGAGGGCGAGGACTGCCGTCTTTGTGCTTCTCCGGCGGCGCCAAAAAGAAATCGATCGCCGCCGCCGGTAGTGACGAAAGCGAGGAGGCGAGGGCAAAGAGATTTCGTTGGGGAGAAAAACGTTCAGCGTGAGGCAGCGGCGGCGGCGCGCATGGCTGCCCTCGTCCGGCATATTTTGGCGGCTCTCGTTAACAAGTTTTTAGAGGAATATTCCAAGCATCTTAGCTATCCATATCCTTGGTTGCCTTCAAACCAAGCAGGTGATATCCTTCAAAAACTGGCTATCCCCATCCCATCTAGGAATAGCCCTTGAACCAACGCCCCTTATAGATGTCCCTTTCCCTACCTTCGTGCCTAACCGTTGGTAGAGGCCCTCATCGCCCTACCCCTTGCTTCAAGAGACACATGCGCCTATCTTGTCTTCAAGAGACACGCGCCTATTGAGTCATGTTTTAGCATTCAAAAAAATGAAACTTATATTGTTTCATACAGGAGCATGCACAAAAACCCACAATTTTATCTTTCATCCATGAACATGCATAAAAAATTCCAATTCCCATCAATTACCAAACTGAATATTCATTGTTAAAAACATGACTTGTTTAGATGACAACGTCATACAACATCCATGAGCATGCACAAAATTAAACATGACATACTTAACATTGACATGTTCATATTACACTAACAAGCTTCACTCCTCCTTCACTCCTCCTTCTTCTCCTTCATCAACTTTGATCTTGAGAGTGGCGAATCCCAGCGGATGTACTCCTCTACCACAATTGGCATGGTCACATCGCCAAGGCTGTGGGATTGCAGCGCCGCCACCATCACAGAGGTCGTTGTCCGCCACCACCATCGCGAGGTTGTCGTCCGCCACCACCATAGCAAGGTGGTCGTCCGCCACCACCATAGCAAGGTCGTCATCCGCCAACACCATAGCAGGTCGTCCTCGGCCACCACCATAGCATGTTAAATAAATCGGCCAGAATAGGCTACTCCTCCTCATCCCGCTCTGCTCCTCATCGTCATCCCGCTCTGCTCCTCGTCATCCCGCTCTGCTCCTCATCGTCATCCCTGCTGCTCCTCGTCATCCCCTCTTTGCTCCCATTGCTGGCCAAATGCAACAAAGTGTGAACATGGTGTTGTCGTCGTGCGGTAGAGGAAGCCAAAAGGACAGGAAGAAGAGAAGCGGAGAGCTTCTTGGCATCGTCGTCGTCTTTGGTAGTACATCGGCACATGGTGTTGTCGAACATCTTCACGGTGAACATGGCGTCGCCGTCGTGGCGGAAGACAAGGAAGTACCGAGCTGTAGCTCATGGGCGTGGCGAAATGCTCCCACCAGACCCTAGGTACATGTGGCCTTCACCATCGAACACCACCAACACTTCCCTTTGCCGTGAAGCCCATGCCGGCCTCCCGCAGCTTCACTTTGTGGGGCTCACGGCCGGCGAGCATCTTCGCAAACTTGTCGAGGCAGCCTCTGCGGCGAGGTCAGCGGTGGTTAATTGTGGCAATGAAGCACTAGACAACGAGTGATGATAAATAAATGAGTGATGATAAATATACACGCCTCTTGCAAGATTTATCAATTATGATCTCAAAGAACTTCGAAACCTTCCAAGGCAGCCATCTCACTTATCGAAAAGCAGCATTGTAAAATAAACAACGAGGATTTGGACGAGAAATAGAAACAAGCACTTCAAAAGCAGTAGAATAATTCCTACATGTGTTTGCCAGGGCCTCAATTTGGAATACTACTATAAATGGCAATGGCCTCAACAGACACACAGACTTGAGCATGTGCACTCATAAATGTAATGTTTCTGGGCCACTAAGCTAGAGAAGAATGTAATGTTTCCATACTTGAGCATGTTCAGTTTAAAAGAATGTAATGTTTCCATACTTGAGAATGTAATGCAAGAATGCATGCATGCATATCAAAAGTTGGCATCTACTGGTGCTACTACTCTGCCCATATTCATGCAGGTCACTACACTTGCATATGCATGAATCCCACTGCAGCACAAGACTTGTCAACAAGAATAACCACAACTAGTAACAAAAGAAACACTCCTCATCAGTTACATTCAGTTAATTACACAACAACAACAACAGGATTGCTGTATGCATGCCATGTTAATTGTTGTCGTGATCAACATGATATGACATGTTCACCATAAATTCAACAACAGCGAAATTGATTAATTGAGTTAATTAACCACGAAATGCCCAAATCCACCAGTGAGCATACTAAATCCACACTAGATCCACAACATGCGGTGAGTACCACAACATGCGGTGAGTACCAATAGCAACATCATAGTGGTCAAACAGCAATTCAACCACACTAGATCCTGTGAGCATACTAAATCCACAAAGAACAATATGCCTAAATCCACCAATACATGCCTAGTATGCATAACAAATCCTAGATAACGATGAATAGGTGGATGGCTTACTGTGGCCGGTCCGAGAAGAAGTAAATGCGCCCGGCGTAGGGAACAAGCTTGCCTGAGAGGCGTCGGACCAGCAGGCGCCGGGGAGGAGAAGGGGGCGTCGCCGTCACCTAAACAAAAAATGTATTAAAAACATCCTAATCAAACCCTAATCCGTGGCAAGAACCTAATAAAATCACCACATTAGATAACAGTAGATAGGTAGAGGAAGGGAAGCGAATTCATACCCACAGCGACGGAGTGGCAGGAGAGAGAGGAAGGAGCCGGTGGTGGGAGAGGAAAGAGCCGGCGGTGGTGGGAGAGGAAGGAGCCGGCGGCGGTCGAGTGGATAGGGGGAGAGGGTCGAGTGGAGAGGATGAGTGGATAGGAGGAGGAGCGGCCCCAATTGTCAGCGAGTTGTTTGATATATTGAAAAGGGTGGGCATAGAGTACAAAACCAACAACCTCTTCCTAGCCCGATGGTGAAACACATTGAAATAAGCGCATGGTCGTGGGTTCGAGCCCCTTGCGCATATATTTTTTGGCAGCATATTTTTGGTAGATTGGGTACAATAGCAAAATGGCCCAGGTTGTCGTGGGTCGAGTGGCCTACTTGTCGATGAGGTGTGTGCCCTCTTTGGGTCGAGTGGCCTACTTGTCGATGGCATACTTGACTAGTTTGATATATTCAAAAGGTTGGCATAGAGTGTAAGACTAATAGCCTCGTCCTAGCCAGTGGTAGAAGCAGTGAAACAAGCGCCGCATCGTGGGTTCGAGTCCTATTTGGCGCATATTTTTTGCTCACATTCAGTTCGACCAAAATTCAGTTAAAATAGCATCGCAAGACAACATTGACCAAAACAACTACAAGATGATCACAACAACTACAAGACAACATTACGACCAAAACTTGAACTAAAGATGTTCAAAAATCTTACGTATCATCATTTTGCAATCTTTTGCATTACAAGACAACATTTTGACAGCAAGCATAACAGCTACAATAACATCTCAATTCAGGTCAAAACAGCAAGCATAACATCTCAATTTTCTTCTTTGGATTCTTAAAACATTGTGAATCGGGATAACTACATCACTATTGCTACAACCATCGGTATCATCATTTTGCTACAACCATCGGGATCATCATCTTGCTACAACCATCGGGATCATGATTTTGCTCCTAGAATCCTCAAGGATTTTTCTACGGAGAGAAGATTGATCACATCAGTCACCATCCATAGATACCAAAACAAAGAACATTAAGTAATAGTATTTACCTTTGCGGTCCATTCGCTACTCATAAATCGTCGATCTGAAAACAAGGAACTCTATGCCCTCCTGTTTTCCTCGTCATCACTACAATATTGCAGGATAGTATGATCAGTCCGGTTTTCCTCATCCTCGCTTTCGTGTCCATCCTCTACCACCTTTCTTCTTTTCTTGATGCCTTCAACTGTTGCGGCACCAGCGATCCACGTTCGGTCCCTTCGCACTCTGCTTTGCACGGAACTTCCATAGGGTCATCATCGACTTGCAGCGGAACTTCCGTAGAGTCATCATCTTGGTACGTTAGTCCACCATCACGAGGCCCTTTTCCACTTGGTTTCGGTCACACTCCACAAGTATACATCTTTGAAAGTTTTACCTAACTTCGCCATTTTCCGTGCAAAAGAGTGTCAGCGATAAAACACCATTGTTGCTTGTGTTGTTAGAATAAAGGGATCACTCTTATACCAGCACCTTGTAGTGTTGATGCTTTTGAAGTGGCCATCATATTTGACAAAAGAGTCTCTCCTCTTCTTGCTACCAAGCTCAAACCAGATCCAAATGAAATAAGACAACCGGCGATGGATGCCTCCACTAGAGTTGTCTTGCAACTCTCGATGCTTCTCAATGACCATAGAAGTCAATGATCTCACCATCATGTGACCCCTCGGTGGCGATTCCACTATTACATGTCTTCCTTTTTCCTCGCGGTCAACGGTGTGGTACCGGACACCGTCAGCAATGCATGCTTAATACACTCTCACTCGCTTATCCGGTAAGCATGCCAAAGCAAATAGATCATCACTGACCTTCTTCTCCTCATGCAACTTTCAAATCTGCACAAATAAACCATTTAGCAAACAATGGTATTTAACAATGGGTAAATAACACAGAAAACATAAAACATGTGGCTAAAGATCTCACATGATTCTTAAACCACTTAGCAAACACCTTGGCAACCCTTTTATCAACATTGATATTGCTTTCTTCCTGGTTTAACTATTCCTTGCATTTCTGCAATGCCAACAAAACATGTGAATTAAAACATTAGGCTGGTGCCAACTAAGCAAAAAAAATTATTTAATGAGTGCGAAGATATAACATACTCGATATATGGTAGAACCTCGGTAGCGATTCTTGAGCACAAACAAAACCATCTGTCATACTCATCACCAGCCTCCAAGTATTGTGAGGCTCCAAGAAAGTTCACACCATGGTTGAAAGCAGAGACATCACCACTTTGCGAATCGATTGCTCTCTATTTACGCCCGGCGGTTCCATCTTGTTTCCACATCACGAAGTATCTAGAGCAAAAGTCAAGCACTAAATCAGCGACATATGCTTCACAATAGAACCTTCAGTCTTGCCGTGTTTAGCACATAGCGCTTACAAGTAAGCAGCCTTCGTTCGATTGGGTACATCCAACCGTATTGCCTGAGGGCCTCTAAGCATTGCCTCTTTGGGTAAGTGCACCGCCAAATGGACCATCACGGTGAAGAAAATTGGAGGAAAATCTTCTCGAGCTTGCAAAGAATAATTGGGATTTCTTTTTCAAGTCTTTCCGGACAGATTAACCCGGGGTTTTGCGGCCAGTTCTCTAAAGAAATTTCCTAGCTCGACAACCGCTTCATATATATCCTTGTCCATGATTCCTCGGAGGCCCGCGGTAAAATCCTTTGGAGGAGGATGTGACAATCATGGGTTTCGATCTTGAAAGCTTGAATCCATCGAGTAACACACTTTGCTAGGTTAGCGGCATAACCATCTGGAAATTTCACGCTTTTAGGAATTCACAGAATGCAAGCTTTTGTTCTTTATTCATTGTATACCATGCTCGTGGAATTTCAAATGAATCTTCATCTTCATTGTCTTTGTAGATGCAAATCTTCTCTTATGCCCATGTCCTCCAAATCAAGCCTAGAACTAACCGTGTCCTTTGTCTTCCCTTCAATGTTGAAGCGTCCCTAGCAGATTCTCGCATATGTTTTTCTCAATGTGCATTACATCAAGATTATGCCTTAATTTCAGATCAGCCCAGTATGGCGGGTCCCACAAACAAGACCTCCGGTCCCAACATTGACCTTCCTCACGCTTTCTTTTCTTCGCCACTTTCTGGTCTCACATCTTTCACCTTTTCAAGTTCTTTGCTCCAGCTCTTCTTTAGTGAATTCAGCTGGCTTGTCACGGGTTTCATTCTCACCATTAAAATCTTTGCTTCTTCGCCAACGATGGTTTGGGGAAAAAGCGGCGGTGCCCAATATAGCAGATCTTGTTCCTTATTCTCTTTGAGCAAGGGTCTTTGTCACAATGGACACAAGCTCGATAACCCGCCGTGATCCTCCCAGACGAGTGTGCGAGCCGGAAATCATGGATGGACCATATGATCGCATACACGTAGATTGAACTTTTCTTCCGACTCAAGGCATCGTATGTAGGTACACCAGTCCAGTACTGGGCAGTTCTTCTGAGGGCTCCATAAAGACATCAAAATCCTTTCTGGAGAATCTAGACCGGGATAAGCAATGACATCATGAAGTTGGACTGATCCATGCATGCCCATGGTGGCGGGTTATGCGGCACCACAAAAACGGCCACATGCTATAAGGCGTGCTCATGTTCCCAAGCGGATTAAACCCATACGTGGCAATGCCAAGTTTTATGTTCCTTGGATCTGCAGCAAAATCTAAATGTATCTTGTCAAACACTTTCCATGCCTCTCCATCCGCAGGATAGCTCAACTCATTGTCCACGAGTTGCCGCTTGACTTGTGCCCTTTGTACTTCACGCGATGATTTCTTGAGATGAACATCCGCTGCAGCCTTGGTATCAAGGGAAAGTGCCTCAGTACCTTCTTCGGTATTGACTTCTTCCCATCAGCATCTTTCCACCTAGATGCATTGCATTTTGGACACTTGTCATGCTTTGCTAAATCCTTCGAAACAAGACACAATTATTTGGGCACACATGTATTGACACATAACCTAACCCCTGCGGATTATGCTCAATGCTTCATCATAAGATCAGGGAACACAACTATCGAGGAATTGCAAGCTCAAAAGGCGGAGTATTGCGTTGAATGCGGCATTGCTAATCCGGTGAAAGACTTGATGTGGAGTAACTTCACGGTGAAGGTAAATCTTGAAAATTTACCCCTTCATGAGCTGCGGCGCGCCTCCTCTAACACCTCGGCAAACAACGATTTACGTCCATCGGCGATCTTGACATCGTACAAATCCTTCAATAGGTCGGGAATCCTATCATCTTCATGGCCATCCTCTTCCTCCAAAACAGCATTATCTCGCAAAAACCTTTTCCATGAAATCAATGCCGCATCACCACCACCCATCATATGAGGGCCTCATATCGACTTCAAAATGTTGAGGTTATGCATCTAAAGGTTCTCCATGATATATCCATCTATCATATGTCTTTGGACATCCCATTAAAAGCGAGATGATCTTCCACTCTTCCTTGAGCCATTCTTGGGCGGTTGAGGCATTCACAACATGGGCGAAGGATGTGAGCATCGTTAGCAAAATTTGCCGAACAAATGCCATGAAATCATCAACTCCTTTCATATGTTCTTTGAAAACTTTCTAACTCCTCGTCTAATCCAGCTTCTATCCATCGCCAAAGACAACAAATTGTTGCAACTTAGCAAATCAATCTAAGTGCATCAACATTAATTAATGAAAATGGATGGAAGTAATGGAAGCTAAAATTCGAGAAAATAAGGTAGGCACCCAAGTTTATATGCTAGCGCCTAAGCACAACATTCAGCTATTTCCAATTCCTCACTACTTTAGTCCGAGTTCACATGGTTTCTGATTTCACATGGGAGCAATAAAAAGTAGTTCAAATGGAAATCTGATTTCACATGAGAGAAAAGAAAAGCTAACTAAAACATGATGGTTCACAAAAAAGCAGAGGTGGTTAAACAACCAACAATAACAATATATCTGCCACTAAGAACTATTTTGGTTAAACCATCAACGAAATTCTCTTCACAATTTCTACCAAATTCATCAATGACATTTCAAGAGATTTTTCCAAGCTTACAACAAACCTACATCAAATCACTTTGAAGATTCTCCTAACAAATCAACATCAGCAGAGAGGAGAGGGGAAGAGGAGGGGAATGAGAGGGTGCATCGTGGGCGAGTGCGCTTGCGGCGGTGGCGACTCCCCATGCTCGGCGTGAGTCCCCCATGCGTGGGCGGCCAGGGCGAGGTCGCCGTTCTGTCCCGCCCTGCGACAGCGTTGCTTCCGCCGCCCGCCAGCCGAGGTCACTGCAGCGAGTCGTGGGCAAGCGAGCAGCCCCTCTTGGTTGCTTGACCGCCGGCCGCCGCCCGCCCTCATCCGGCGGCGCTTCTGGTTGCTTCCGCCGCCGCCGCCGCCCGCCGCCACAGTCGGAAGACCTAGAAAAGCGATAAGTGTTGCTCTGTTCGATGCCACCCGCCCACACTGGTGGAAGGCCCCACTTGTCAGCGTCTGAGAGAGCCTGGTTTTGTATAGTATATAGAAAACTACCCATACATTAGCAACAATCCCCTCTAGCCAGTGACACCGAGCAAGCGACGGCCGGTCGTGGGTTGAGTCCCCACTAGCGCACATTTTTAGGAATTAAAGCGCACATTTTCAGTTCTATATAATGTATAGTTAAACTCCCGGGTGAGCAACTGTCCCTCTCTAGCCTAAGCGGTAGCATCTTGAGCGAAAGCAAGCGAGGTCGTGGGTTCGAGTCCCGCCTCGTGCATCTTTTTGGGCGAATTAAGCGCTCGGCACCACTGTCAAATGGGTCCCTTTGTCGATGTGTGCCACGTCATCTGATGAATATTAAAACTCAAGCAAAAATGACACCTAGACGGTGACACATAAGAGGTTCTTTGAGGTGGCTGCCTAATCATCCCAATTCATTCAAACTCAAGTGTAGTGACCATTTTATATTGGTGCGTTGTCGAGTAGGCATGAGGCGGTGGACAATGCTACTAGCTTTACGACCATTTCCTCTAATGAAATTATGACCTTCGACCAAAATGGTCGTTATGGTTTAGGGTTTAGAGCCCCCAGGCAGCTTTTGACCAATTGGTCTAAAATGGTCATAAATTTATGACCAATTCTTCGAGGTCACTAACAAAAGGTCATAAGTTGACATATTTCTTGTAGTGTATTAAACGAACATGGATCATGGCTTGTGACTTGTGCTGATTATGATAATTTGGATCATTATTATCATGGACTAACCCATTATATTACTTGAATTATTGAGTATCCACAGAGCGGTTCTACCTCTGGATATTCATTGTGATTATTACCTTATAAGCCCTTTATGTGGTATCGCAGAGGCCTTGATTGTGGCATTGCTTGTTATTTATTTACCTTATAAGCCCTTTATGTGGTGTATTTGAGGCGTCCGTTGTGGCATTGCTTGTTAGTTATTTACTTTATAAGCCCTTTATGTGATGTATTTGAGGGCCTTGCATGTGGCAATGCTTGTTATTTATATATTTTATAAGCCCTTTATGTGGCGTCGCACGAGCCTTGATCGTGGCATTAATCTCCTCTCCATTGTTGCATATTCATGTTGCATATAAATAACCTGCTTGCATGCATAAGAGATTTTTAATTATATTGTGATGTGATCATAGAATATTTTAGTGCATGATTATCATTTATATTACACCGTGTTCATAATGTTTGCAAGTACATTCAAAGTACTCATTGGCTTGTCCCTGGCTATTGTCTTGGCGATTTCTTGCTTGGAGAGGGCGTTGCGATGACAGCCCGAATCCTAAGCAGCGGTGATAGCACCTCGCGAAGATAGGAGTTAACACAGTCGGCGGTTCTGTGGGAAATGGAGTCCCATAAACGATGATCCACAAACCGCTTCCTTGACAACCACTAGAAACCATTTGTTGTACTCATAGGCGAGAATGGTCTCGTACTACATATGTTGTATTTTTTGCTTGAAGCTTACGTATCAAGTTGGTGCCCCATCGGTAATCACAGAAATTTGGTGAGCCTGTGACCATGTTACGAAATTAATACCGGAAAACCGGTCGTGACAAAGCATGGTAGTAAGTCTTGAACCTAAGGCTCTAGCTAGTAAAAATACTTTGCAAACTTTTTTTAAGACATGCATAATATTACATTTAAAGAGATATGCATAATTTCAATAATATAGGTCGGGGCATGATCAAATTGCAACTTGCCTTCGGTTTCGTAGTCACAAGGTTCTACCTCCTCGTAGAATTCACCTTCGCACTCATCGCAATCTAACGCGATAAATAACTCAAGTAAGACACTCGGCATATCCACATTCACATAACAATGATTCAAGCAAGCATTCAACACACAATAAACATCCAGATGAAAATCCAAATAACAACACAAATTATTCAATTGCCACTATCATAATTTATGAGGCATGGTTAGGGTTGATATAGGATCAGGTGTGGTCTTTGAAGAAAATGTGACATTCGTATTCTTGGGTTGGATAATATTGATACTAAGTGGGGATTATGATGTTAAGGGTTGTGAGACCAAGTTCTATGACAAAGTGTATAATGGGTTCGTTCGGAATATTTGTCTTGGGTTAAATGGGATTGGTATGGAAAATGTTCAAGATAAAAGAATTAATTCCTTAATCTTGTAACTCCAGATTTTTGTGGTGATACCAAATGACCAGAGAGGTTCCCTAGGAATCAATCTAAGAGATTTAACCTATAGTCAAATTACATTTTAACGAAGTTATTAAACAATCATCAAAGAAGGTCGAACTACGATGTTGTTGTTAAAACATCAACTAAACATTGCTGAAAATTTATGCAATGAGTTCTAACAGAAAGATCAGGTCCTAAGGTCCAACTATTATATATAAAATATTTTTATATGAATTACGGAATAAAAGATATAGCAAAATTACTCAAACTCGTATTTAAATAAAAACTAAATTTTAGTTTGCTCAAAAGTGAGATTTTAAAATTTTAAAATAAAATAGATGTTCCAACAAATCTGGGGATATCTTATTTGTTAAAATCGGACATATGGTTTAGGAGATATGAATTTCGAAGTTTGGATATTTTTCTGAAAAAAAGAATTGCAGGATTTAGAGAGAGCTCACCGGAGTTGGTCGCCGGAGTTAGGGAAGAAGGCCGCCGGAGTTGTGTAAGAAGCTCCATGTCGTCAAGTAGAAGGAGGACGGCGCAGAGGTCGATGAGTAAAGACTGCTGGGCAATGTCCTGGGCTCGGCCTCGTCCCGTAGCGGCGTGGAGCGGCCGCCGGAGTTTGCGAACTCCGACGAGCAATTGCTCTCAGAGGAGGGCGAGGAAGAGAGGGGTTTTATCGGGATGGGGTGAGGACTGCGAGGTGCACCTATGGGTACTATTTATAGGAGAGGGGGAGGTCAGAATTCGAGCAGATGGTGGTTCTTAATGGTGGATGTTCCTCTGCCTTGTAATGGCCACTATGGGAGTCTCCTAGGCGCACTGAGGGATGGGAGGGGTCGAGGGAGGCGAGGAGTTTCCGTTCCGAGGAGTTTCGGGGCGAGAGAGAGAAGGGGAAGGGGTGGGCAGGAGGTGGGGGTGGTACGTGGCCATGGATGCCCCTCTGTACTGTACTGGCACGAGGAGGAAGATGAGCCCTTAGCTCGTGGGCTGTTCGGCCAGTTGGGCTAAGTTGGGCCATGGCTGTAGGTTTCTTTTTAAATACCTTTGTTGCGCAGAAAAATTTTAAATAGACAAAAAAAATGTTCACATACACGTAGATATAATTTGGTGCCCACAAAATATAGTTTCCGATTCTATTAAAGTTATTTGTGTGCACAAACTACAATACATTCTTTATGGATGTAATTCAATTACACACAATTTTTTTTTTCAATTTTCAGTTTTGCAAATTCAAAAAGGATAATTGTACCATATTAAATATTCCCAAATAAATTTTTGGAGAAATCATATTATCTCCTTTCATTAAATTTTATTTCAATACTTTGTATATATTTAAATGCATTAAAATTCCATACAAAATCCAATTTCACTTTGAAACTCATAAATTCAAAGTACTTCGGATGAAATATTCATCCACCACATTTGAGAAAGTCATTTTATTCTCACTCATATATTGGAATGTGGTTTCAAAATATTCTGAAAGAATTGAATGCCCTTTTAGAATTCTTGAATAAACTTTCCCAGCCATAATTATTTTGGACAAAATGTTATCCAACATTTTTTAACATGGTTTGAAAAAGTTTAAACAAGGACTCAAAAGTTTTAAATTCCTGTGAAAATTGAAGAAATTCTCACAATATTACTTATTTATTAACATTCCAAAATTTAGAAAATTTTGGGATGTTACATTCTTAGGATTGACAAAGCCGTGAGGTTGTTTAAAATAAACTTCCTCCTCAATTTCACCATTAAGAAAAGCACTTTTGATGTCCATTTGATATAAGGTGATGTCATGATGATTGACATAAGCAAGTAAGATCTTGAATGGACTCAAGTAGAACAATGGGGCATATGTCTCACCGTAGTCCATACCTTCGACTTGAGTGTAGCCTTGAAGCAACGAGGCGAGCCTTGTTCCATACAACTTGTCCATCTTCATCTTGTTTGCTCAAAACACCCATTTGGCTCCAATGACATTGTGCTTCTCATCGGGCTTTTCAACCAACATCCACACTTGGTTCCTCTCAAAGTTGTGTAACTCCTCGTGCATGGCATTTATCAATCCGGATCTTCAATGCTTCTTCAACTTTCATAGGTTCAATGCTAGAAATGAATGAGTAATGTTCACAAAAATTAGCCAAGCGAATTTTAGAGCAAGTAATTCCCCGGTTTGATATCATCAAAGATTTGTTCGACGAGATGATCTCTTGAGACTCTTGCTCGAACTCATGAGAGCTTTGTTTGGGTCGGGGTGGAACATCCTCTTCATTGTCTTGTTCTTCCTCTTCTCTTTCTTCGTTGTTGTTGGCGTTGTTATTCTCCCATGGAGGTGGAGAAGGAGGTCATCGAGCTTCATCTTGTTGTACATCCTCATTTTCATCGTCTTGATGTGTCCCACTAGTGGATGCCTTCATGTCAACTTGTGGTTCACCTTGGCGTGAAGTTGAGGCTTCCACTTGGACGGACGAGGTACTCTCCTTCACCTTCGTTGGGCGAATCTTTCTAATAGACAAGTCTTGTATAGCTTCCGAAGAATCTTTGTCACCTACATCAATTGGCAATTGCTCTACTTGTGAGTCGTTAGGTTCACCAAACTTCACATCTACCATCTCTTCAACCTTTCGGGTGAAATTGCTGTAGACAAGGTATATGTGAGAGTTTGAGCCATAACCTAGTAGGAAACCTTCATGAGATTTAGGAGCAAATATCGAACGACGATGCTTATCAAGAATGTAGTACTTTGAGCCGAATACCCGAAAGTATCCAACTTGGTTTTTTAACCGGTGAGAAGCTCATATCTTTGTCTTCTTTGAGTAGCTTGTGAAGATATAGAAGATTTGTTGCATGGCAAGCTTTCTCAACCGCTTCCACCCAAAAGTGTTTTGGCGTCTTGTACTCATCAAGCTTCATTCTTACCATTTCGATGAGCATCCGGTTATTCCTCTCAACAACTCCATTTTGTTGAGGTGTGTACGTAGCCGAGAACTCATGTGAAATCCCTTCTTAGTCAAGAAAGATGTCCACATTGTCGTTCTTGAACTCCATTCCATTGTAGCTGCGAACCTTCTTGATCTTCACTTCAAATTGGTTTTAGGCCTTTTTTGAAAGATCGTGACGGTGGGAGGCTCCCTTGACTCTTTGTATTACTCACAACTGGCATTACATGTATGTTACATAGGGTTTTAGGCCCCTTGGCCATGATGGATATAATAACAGAGACTAGCTCCCTAATCTAACAATGAAATCGGAGAAAGGAAGAACTTTCTCGGGACAACTATGGGCCACCAAGGTCGACAGATTTTTGAACCTAGCTAACCATGCACCGAGCGAATGTGGGATCCCCTGAAGTGTTGGTTATTCCTTTCCATCCACAGACTCCAAGCCGCAGCGGAAAATGTCCATGAACAATGGCGGCGCTTGACCGTCTCTACCACCATGCGGGATTGCAAGCTGTTGGGTCCTCCCGCCACGTTAAACCGATCCTACTCCAAAGATTGTTGGGCAAAAGGACACGTGAAGAAGAGATGTTCCACAGTTTCCTCGGTGGGTTTTGGCAAAGCATGCAAGCATAGTTATTTCGGCCACATTATAGTGTCTCCGCTTGACATATTCACGGTATTCAGCGATCAACCATGAGCAGCCACCCAAACATCTTGAACTTGACCGGGCATTTGGATCTCTATAGCCACCCAAAGGCCTTGTCAGCCACTACACTGAAACAATGGATGTAGTATTTTTTGATGAATATCTTCCAGTCACGAGACCAAATCAACCGAACATTGTCTAGACCGACATGGGCAGACCCTTCTTTGTATATCTCGATCTCCTCCACGGCTTGGACCGAGGCGGCGGATGAAAATCGCAGCAGGATCAATGGTGTTGAGGATCTTGGCGATAAGTCATCCTCACTCGGGGCATCTGAAACGCCCGGTGTGCGTGTCCATGTGTCTTGAGCTATGGTCTTCAAACCAAACATCCTTCGAGCAGGAGCTGCGACCATCCCGGAATGACCTGGTGATCCACGGAAGGTTCCATCGAGCTGCATTACATCTTTCCACGGAAGAACCCATCGGCTCGGCGACATGCGGCACCCTATTCGATAATCGCCTCCCGGATCAGTGCACCGGGGCACATCCTCACGATTATAGAATTTGAACAGGTATTTAAGGAGAAGCGCATTATTCTGCACTCTGATATCAATGACACCGAGGCCACCGCATCGTTTGGGTCTGCAGATAAGCTCCCAGGCAGCAAGGGAGTTTGTTTTGATCCCGTCATCAGAGTTTTTTGCCCACAGACAATACCTGCGGAGTTTGTCCAGGTGTTCAACAATTCTGGGGTGGAGTTTGATCGTACACATTGCATATATCAGCATGGAGGTGACCACCGAATTGACCAGCGTCAACTTGGCCCCCGACGACATCAGTGAAAGGGCAGTGGAGGTTTTCCTCTCCACCGAATGGACTAATGGCATAAGCTCAAGAACGATCGGCCTCATTGTCCCCATGGGCAGTCAAGGTATGTAAATGGTAGCGATCAACCGAGCATCCAAACACTCCCGCCAACCCATCGCACTCTGGCGATCGACATTGATGGGTATGAGGTCGATTTATGGAAGTTAATTTTGAGCCCCACCGAGGCCGCATAATCCTCCAAGATCAATTTCATGCGGGCTGCTGTGAAGGACACGCTTGTATCACCAAGATCGTGTCATCGGTATTGAACCACCGGAAGTCACTGCACTTTCACGAGGAATGGGAAGCTGTAGCAGTCCACAGGCATAAGCATCGTTGATCGCGACCTATAGCGGATCATTTGCAAGAACAAAAATCAGCGGAGAGAGAGGTCACTTTGGCACCCCACATTTACATTTGAATTTTCGGCCGGGGACCCCATTTAATAAGGCCGAGCGAAACTCCGGATCAAATATCGTTTCCATCCAACCCAACCATCGATCATCAAAGCCCATGTGTTTCATGATTTCCAACATGGGGCATGCTCGATCGTGTCGAAGGCCTTGGCAAAATCAAGCTTAAGCAATATAATCTCCCTCCTGACGAGTGGCATTGGTGGATGTACTAAATGCGACCACGCAAGGCAATCTGGATGGTCCTACCTTTGATAAACCCATCTTTGGTTCCTGTGAATGATTTTTAGAATGATTTTACGCAATCGATTTGCCAAGATCTTGGTAATAACTTTCAGACAGCAATTGAGCAAGGTAATTGGTCTAAAGTCATTAGCCGTCTCCGGTGAGGAAATCTTTGGGATCAAGGTGATGTAACCCTCGCTAATGCTAGATATATCCAAATCACCTGCATGAAATGCATGGCAGAGATCATAGAACTCTTCCTTGACAATCGGCCAGCATTTCTTGAGAAAACAGCCATTAAAACCATCCGGGCCTGGTGCTCTGTCATTCGGCATTTCCTTAACAACAACATCTATTTCTTCATTAGTGAAAGGAGCACTCAGGTGATCCAGCCCATCAACTCTGCGAATGATCCTAGAGAGTTCAAACTTCATATTGGTGGGTTTGCAAGAACCCAAACGATCCTTATATGTATTGAACAACACCCCCTCCTTGCCAACATGATCATGTATTTCAACATCACCAACTCTGAGCATGGCAATGGCGTTGTGCCTGTACCTCTCAGTGGCCAAAGACTGAAAGAGCTTTGTGTTTTCATCAGCAAAACGAAAATACCTGATCGTACACCTTTTTCTCCGAAGACTCATTACGGTACTTGGCGGTGCTCGCAAATGGATTTTCAGTATTTTCACGAAGTTCGATTCTTGAACATATAAGGGTCTCTGTCCTCGAGTGTATCCATGGTGGCGACCTCATTACTATTTTGAATCGGAACCTTAAGCTTGAGACACCCTTACTCCAACGTTTGAGGTCATATCGAAGGGTTTTAGTTTTTGCAAATCTGAGCGCAACATTGGGTGCATGGCATGGCTTGGACCATGACGCAGCAACAACCTCCATGAAACCCTCACGATCTGTCCAAAAGTTCTCAAACCTAAACAGCTTGGAGCGAGGTATGCTTGATTCAATCGTGACCACGCATGGGATATGATCGGACACTTGGCTTTCCTGTAGGCGGGACCATTGTATTAGGGTACTTGGTGGTCCAAGTAGATGGCGTGAAGAACCGGTCAAGCTGTTGACGGTGGGTCATCTGCATGTTACTCGGTGTATGCTCGTCCTTTCACGGTAGTTCCATTAGAGATTGTCGCGGATGATCTCATTGAAGAGCAACATGTCCATGCGCGCCACACGGCTTATTACGATTGTTCGTGGATCGAATAAAGTTAAAATCGCCAAGAATTAACCGGTTATCGTCATCGGTATAATCGGATCGAAAAGCCGGTTTGTAAAGTCGAACGGCTGGCGGAGCATGGGCCATAAACATTGATTAGATTCCACGAATCATTTGATGCGTGGACACAAAAGAGATCCCAATGGCAAAAGAATCCACAAACCAAGAAGTGCCGGTGAAAACAGCGCTATTCGGATAACAATGAGGCCCCGAAGCCCCCAGCGACGGAGCAAAAACAAATTTATCAAAGCGCTTAGGGCGAAGGTTTTAATAAACGCAAGATCAAAGGATTCACGTTTGGTTTCCTGGATACATAGCACAGAACAACCACTAGTATCAATCACATTCCTAATAGCCAAAAGTTTTTCATCAGAGTTTATGCCTCTGATGTTCCAGGACAACACATTCCACGATTTATTCATCAAGCGAGAAGGCTTGACATCTCCCGAGGAGCTCGATCATCCAATGACTTATCACAAGAGAGGGCTTCGGGGCAATCCGCATTTGCTCCCCATTTAATGAAGATCCTCGATCGGTGTTGGTGAAGCAATCAGCGATAATCACTGCCAGCGCAGCAGCCAAAAAACTGCATTGACAAAAGGAATATCCACAGGCTTCACCCTAGATTTGGGCGCCTAGCATCCGGGGCATGATTGATTTTGAAGCCATCATACTTATTTGATCGGTTGCTCCGTCTGACAGTAGTTGTGTCCAAAGGCACGAGCACATTACGGTGTTGATTAGCATTAAACATAGAGGAGGACGCAATCACACGGCGCGATAGGCTGGTGCGAAGGAACACCATCGAGTAACATCGCCCGCTGAGACGAGCTGTGTAATTGCCTTGAGACCGGGAGAATGTTGAGCGAGATCGAGTAGCAGCGATGGATCGCGTCCTAGGCTCGAGAGACAGCATAGCGGATGGGGCGATAGCGCACCCCATTGGATTGCGAAGCAAAAATCCTCGAGAAGATGTCGAGTTGGTACCATGCACTCAATCCAAGTCATAGCTGCTGCATTAAGATGATTCTGAATTATTTGAAAGGGGTTGAGGGCATCATCACGGAGAGTTGTCTTTGCGGGGTGATAGCTGGCGTATAGATGCGTTTAAGCATTCCCCCAACCCAAAGAAGAAACTCATAATCAACTGCTACCTAAAGAATGACAGATGTACCTCCAGCCCTGACAAACTCTCTCCTGGCTGCCTGATTGCCATTCACAAAACCATCACCAAGGCTTCAACTGCGAAACTTCGAGTTAGAGGACCAAACATCGGACAAATTATCACGCACATTATGCTCTGGTCCACACCATCCATGAGGGACGGACCATCATCTTGAAAGAAGGACCGAAAGCTGAAGCCGATTATGCGGTGGAGGCACCACCGCCACACACCCCACCCATTGTTCGAACCTCATTGGCGGTTCAGTGACATTCCATGCAGCTGCATTCAGAGCATCTTGAGCAGCCATTTCATCAATTCTTGCTTGTTGCATGAGTGTATAGTAAGGGAGCTGGTATGGGTGTGGAGAAGCATCCAGAAGTGGTGGAACATCCTCATTTCCAACTAGGTTTGGTATGGTGTTCCTACCATTCAGAACATAAACCGGTACTGACCAAGAACGAGCAAGACCCGGTAGTAAACCAACCCTAGTGAGAACCAGACTATGCGGCACCTTTGCAACATCATTGATATGGCATTTAACTAGGACTCGGCTTTGTTCGCTTTGGCGTGGCCGAGCAAGCAATTACCAAAATGTGAAACGCCTTATGAACATAATGTTCGGTTTGATAGTCCATAGGAAAAGCAAGAAACATGATCCAAACTTCATATTCAAATGCAGGCATCGCATATTGATGCTCTCATCATGCGGAGCGAGGAAAAAGTAGAATCATCGATCGAGCATGCGGACCTTCTCTAATAGCAGCATCTCGACTCTCCATATCAGCAAACACAACACACCCGATCCCCAGCGGATAAACAAAGTCATCTAGCAGTTCATACTCCAAATCTCCAACAATGATCGACGCACCTCGACTAGCCAAAACTCCTTCGATGATCGGTCTTCGGGGATTAGCGGAGACAATAGCGTACCTATCATGATTGAGGCGGATCATCTACCACCATGACATGCCTCTGGACCCGATGAGCCGGCCCGCGATCGAAGGAGGATCCATCGGGAGGCGAAAGCGGGCTCACAAGGAAGTTCGCCATGGATGGTGGCGAGGCTGCTTGAGAGATGTCATTGGAGAGGCGATGGAGGTTTCTTGCTCGAGCGGAGGTGAGAAGGATTGAGATGGCGGGGCGTGGGTGTAGAACTTCGGCGGCGTAGTAGCACCCGATTGGGGTTTTGGCGAGCTGAATTAACTACAGCCTGACCGGGTAGGCGTGTCGTCAAGCAATGGGGTTAGACACGTCCGAGGGTGCGGGATTATCGTATGCATTTCGATAGGCAACCACCATGCGGATCCCGAATAGCACGGGCCATACCAACAACTCTGAGTTACCAACCATAGTAGCATCCGCGGCAACCCGAGGCAAGATCCTCTCCGGTTGCGGTAGATTTTTCTCTTTCCAAGCCCATTGGGGAGCAGTAGCACAAGCCTTAGGTTTACGTGACTTGTGGCCCAACTGGTGACAGAGCGTGCAGCGGCAAAGCCCAGGACAAAGCCTGGTCATGTGATTAACAGCGGAACCGCATTACGGAAAGCCCAAGTGCAGGCCCACTTTGCATGGCTCATGCTTGTGAACGTCGTTATGTGCAAACTTGCGGCGCAGATTCGAGAGACATCCCACATCCTTGACAAAAGATGCCAATGCACGAATCATTAACGTGGCCAAGGCGATCCTGGATCGAACAATGCAAAAGTCTTTTGTAGATGTATTCCTTGGTGGGGACGAAGTAATCTGCACCATGAGCATAACGCTATCATTATCATAACCTGCTGCCGCCGCCATCGGGAATAACAAGTAATTTTCCTCGAATTGAATCCCATAAACACGTCGTATATCCCTTTCCATGAAAAGATGGCAACCTTCACGGATTATCGTGAGAAGCAGGTAGAGATATGGAACCAATCCGAAAAGAATCCTTGAAAACCGGAGATGAAAAACTACCAAAACAGATCCGATCGGAGGTTCGTCGGAATGCAAGTCCGTCGGCGGTGAAATCAACCCAAAATTTTGCGAAACTGGTATGGGCGGGATCAATGAAAATTTACTCGATTAGAGAGCCACACGGATTTGATTGCGGACCGGGGAAGAAGCCGGACCGATTAGCTCGAGTCGGCGTGCCATGATGGAGGTAATGAGCGAGCGATGCGAGCGATGAAGATGAAAATGGCATATAAAGTCCGGCCAAATGCGGTCTCTCAATCCAAAGATGAAATGTCACACACGATTCGAAGCCACTGAGAACCTAAAGTGTCGATCACCCAATCGCAAGACATTGAAACCAGCAGCAAGACCACCAATACATGATTGAAGTGCCAAACCCACGAATCCACGAGAGGGAAAAGAGGCGAGGAGAAGGAGACTTCAAGGAAGAATTCCTTGGAGCCGGGGTTGTGGACAAAGTGGACCGTAGATCCAAACACAGGGCCTTTGTGCCTCAACCTTGAGGCCGGGGAGAAATCGATGGAGGAGACCGTCCATTGGGGTCGTCGGGAGGAGATCATGGGGCTAAACCCTAGGATCGCCATGGGAGTCGCCTGAGGTGGGGGGAGGTGGGAGAGACGCCATCTCCGTTGAGGCACAATTACTACTACACATTGGGCTCCGGGCACTCCAAGCTCTCTCGACTTATTAATCAACTTGATCTCTGTCCATGGTTTTTTGAAAATCTTTTGGACCTGCGATTTATCATCAAGAAAGAACACCCACGTAAATCTTGAAAAATCATCAACAATGACCAATCCAAACGAGTTACCACCAAGACTCTTGTAGGCATTGGGACCGAAAAGATCCATGTGAAGTAGCTCAAGTTGTCTTCTCGTGGTCATGATGTTCTTCACGGGATGACTTCCTCCAACTTGTTCTCCTGCTTGACAAGCACTACAAAGTCTATCCATGTCAAATATAACATCTTTAACACCAAGGATGTGATCACCTTTAATAAGCTTGTCAAGATTTAGCATGCCCACATGACCTAACCGTCACATACAACCAGCCTTTAGAGGATTTAGCAATTAAGAAAGTTGTAGGTTGAGCCTTTTAGTGAAATCAACAATGTATAGATCACCTCTATGTATACCGGTAAATACCATTTTATGATTATCTCTTCGAAACACTTGGCAATCTACTTCAGTAAAGAGGACATTGAAACCGAAATCGGCTAGTCTAGATACAGAAAGAAATTGTAGCCAAGAGATTCAACGAGCATAACATTTTGTATGGAGCTGTCATGTGAGATTGCCACCTTACCAAGGCCAACCACCCTACCCTTTGAGTTATCACCAAAGGTGACATACTTTCGAGGGTCGTTGTTTTCAGCAAGCTCGCGAAACATATCCTTGTCTCCGGTCATGTGATCGATACATCCACTATCAAGAACCCATTTCTTTCCTCCAGCCATGTGGCCGCGAAGGTTAGCCATAAGACCAAAGTGTCTCATAGACTCATCAAGATCAAAGTCACTATCATCATCCTCATCATAGTACCCATGTTCAACATCGTCTTGCAAATGATCATTTTCTAGAGAGATTGATTCATTAGATATATGATTTTGACAATGTTCATCTCTATGAATTCTAATAGCTTTGAAAATGATATTGCTAATGATTCCAACATCTCCTTTGGCACGCATAAGGTCACAAACCTCAAATAAACAATCTCCAAACTTAGGATCATTGGGATTCATCTTATTCAAAGCAATAGACTTATGAAGAATCTCATCTAAGTTTTCGAAGTAATAGTCTGGAAATTGTTCCTCAAGAAATCTCCATATAGTATAAGCACAATCAAGAGTTGGCAAGCAACCAATCAAATTTCTAGGCAAACCTCTAGTGATAAGATTGATAGTTACTAAGATTGTGAATCATGTCAAGAGAGTCTTAAGGGGTAGGATGCAAGGAGTCAACAAGGGGTTCACAAGGAGTAGTAATGTACTTGTTCAAGTGATATTCATGAAAAATTCCAAGCATCTCATTTTTCCACTCACTATAGAACTCTCCATCAAGCATAGGCACTCTACGTCTAATACTCCCCAACGTAGACTCATCCATCTTCCTCAATGGTGATTAAACCCAAGCAATGGAGACCAATGCTCGACACCAATTGAAAGGATCAAGAAGAGGTGTCTAGAGGGGGTTATTAGACCCTCAACAAGTAAAGAGAGCAATTTTAAGTTTTGCAAGTTAAGGTTGGAAATTAGCACAATTTCAAACATTCACAATACAATTCAAGCAAGCATGCAAAGACTATATGAGCAGCGAAAGTAGAGCATGCAACTTGCAAGAAAGTAAAGGGATGGGATTGGGTGTGCAAGCGCAATCGGAACACGGCGATTTTTGGCGTGGTTCCGATAGGTTGTCTATCGTAGATCCACGTTGGTGGAGACTTCAACCCGCGAAGGTTAGCAGTTCTTGCGAGTCCACGGATGGCTCCACCCATGAAGGGTCCATGAAGAAGCAACCTTGTCTATCCCACCATGGACATCGCCCACGAAGGACTTGTCTCACTTGGGTAGATCTTCACGAAGTAGGCGATCTCCTTGCCCTTACAAACTACTTGGTTCAACTCCACAATCTTGACGGAGGCTCCCTGATACGTCCATTTTGCATCATGCTTTTATATCAATATTTATTGCATTATGAGTTGTTATTACACGTTATGTCACCATACTTGTGGCTATTCTCTCTTTTTTTACAAGGTTTACCATGAAGAGGGGGAATGCCGGCAGCTAGAATTCTGGTTGGAAAAGGAGCAAATATTGGAAACCTATTCTGCACAGCTCCAAAAATCCTGAAACTCCACGGAAGTCACTTTTGGAATTAATAAGAATTATTGAGCGAAGAAAACACCAGAGGGGCCCCACACCCTGGTCAGGAGGGTGGGGGGCGCGCCCACCCCTACTGGACGCCCCTGTCTCCTGGGCCCCCTGGTAGCCCTCCGATGCCCATCTTCTACTATATGAAGGCTTTTACCCTCGAAAAAAATCATAAGCAAGCTTACGGGACGAAACTCCGCCGCCACGAGGCGGAACCTTGGCGGAACCAATCTAGGGCTCCGTGGAGCTGTTCTGCTTGAAACTTCCCTCAGGGAGGGGGAAATCATCACCATCGTCATCACCAACGATCCTCTCATCGGGAGGGGGTCAATCTCCATCAACATATTCACCAGCACCATCTCCTATCAAAACCCTAGTTCATCTCTTGTATCCAATCTTGTATCAAAACCACAAATTGGTACCTGTGGGTTGCTAGTAGTGTTGATTACTCCTTGTAGTTGATGCTAATTGGTTTACTTGGTGGAAGATCATATGTTCAGATCCTTAATGCTTATTAATACTCCTCTAATTATGAACATGAATATGCTTTGTGAGTAGTTATGTTTGTTCCTGAGGACATAGGTGAAGTCTTGCTATTAGTAGTCATGTGAATTTGGTATTCGTTCGATATTTTGATGAGATGTATGTTGTCTCTCCTCTAGTGGTGTTATGTGAATGTCGACTACATGACACTCCACCATTATTTGGGCCTAGAGGAAGACATTGGGAAGTAATAAGTAGATGATGGGTTGCTAGAGTGACAGAACCTTAAACCCTAGTTTATGCGTTGCTTTGTAAGGGGCTGATTTGGATCCATTAGTTTCATGCTATGGTTAGGTTTACCTTAATACTTCTTTTGTAATTGCAGATGCTTGCAAGGGTTAATCTTAAGTGGGATGCTTGTCCAAGTAAGGGCAGTACCCAAGCACCGGTCCACCCACATATCAAATTATCAAAGTACCGAACGCGAATCATATGAGCGTGATGAAAACGAGCTTGACGATAATTCCCATGTGTCCTCGGGAGCGCTTTTCTCATTATAAGAAATTGTCCAGGCTTGTCCTTTGCTACAAAAAGGATTGGGCCACCTTGCTGCACTTTATTTACTTTCATTGCTTGTTACCCATTACAAATTATCTTATCACAAAAAAACTATTTTTACCTACAATTTCAGCGCTTGCAGAGAATACCTTACTGAAAACCGCTTGTCATTTCCTTCTGCTCCTCGTTGGGTTCAACACTCTTACTTATCGAAAGGACTATGATAGATCCCCTATACTTGTGGGTCATCAAGACTCTTTTCTGGCGTTGTTTCCGGGGAGTGAAGCGCCTTTGATGAGTGGAACTTGGTATGGAAACATTTATATAGTGTGCTGAAATTTTCTGTCACTTGTTACTATGGAAACTAATCCTTTGAGGGGCTTGTTCGGGGTATCTTCACCCCGACCAGTAGAGCAAAGAGTTGCTCCTCAACCTACTGAACCTACTGAAAATATTTACTTTGAGATTCCTTCGGGTATGATAGAGAAACTGCTAGCTAATCCCTTTGCAGGAGATGGAACATTTTATCCCGATTTACACCTTATCTTTGTGGATGAAGTTTGTGGACTATTTAAGCTTGCAGGTATTCCCGATGATGTTGTCAGAAGGAAGGTCTTCCCTTTATCTTTGAAGGGAGATGCATTGACCTGGTATAGGCTTTGTGATGATATGGGATCTTGGAACTATAAACGGTTGAAGTTGGAATTTCACCAGAAGTTCTATCCTATGCATCTTGTTCATCGTGATCGTAATTACATATATAATTTTTGGCCTCGTGAAGGAGAAAGCATCTCTCAAGCTTGGGGGAGGCTTAAGTCAATGTTATATTCATGCCCCAATCATGAGCTCTCAAGAGAAATGATTATTCAAAACTTTTATGCTCGGCTTTCTCTCAATGATCTCACCATGCTTGATACTTCCTGTGCTGGTTCTTATATGCCGAAGACTACTGAATTCAAGTGGGATTTATTGGAAAGAATTAAATGCAACTCTGAAGATTGGGGTTCCGACGATGGTAAGGAGTCAGGTATAACACCTAAGTTTGATTGTGTTAAATCTTTTATGGATACCGATGCTCTTCGTGGATTGAGTGCTAAGTATGGACTTGACTCTGAGATAGTAGCTCCTTTTTGTGAATCTTTTGCTACCCACGTTGATCTCCCTAAGGAGAAGTGGTTTAAATATAATCCTCCAATTGAAGTAAAAGTAGTTGCACCTATTAGAGTTGAAGAAAAGACTGTCACTTATAGTGATCCTATTGTCCCTACTAGTTATGTTGAGAAACCACCTTTTCCTGTTAGGATGAAGGATCATGCTAAAACTTCAACTGTTGTTCGTAAGAGTAATACTAGAACTTATACACCTCCTGAGCAAATCAAAGTTGAACCTAGTATTGCTATGGTTAAAGATCTCTTGGATGATAATTCAGATGGGCATGTTATTTACTTCTGTGAACAGGCTGCTAATATTGCTAGACCAGATGCTAAGATACATAGACCTGTTGTAGGCATGCCTGTTATTTCTGTTAAAATAGGAGATCATTGTTATCATGGCTTATGTGATATGGGTGCTAGTGCTAGTGCAATACCCTTTGACTTATATACAGAAATTATGCATGATATTGCACTTGCTGAAATAGAAGATATTGATGTTACTATTAAGCTTGCCAATAGGGACACCATTAAGCCAGTTGGGGTTGTTAGAGATGTTGAAGTCTTGTGTGGGAAGGTTAAATATCCTGCTGATTTTCTTGTTCCTGGTTCCCCACAAGATGACTTTTGTCCCATTATTTTTGGTAGACCCTTCTTGAATACTGTTAATGCTAGGATTGATTGCAAAAAGGATGTTGTTACAATTGACTTAGGGGATATGTCTCATGATTTTAATTTTGCTAAGTTTCGTAGACAACCCCGTGATAAAGAATCACCTAGTAAGGATGAGATTATTGGTCTTGCTTCTATTGCCGTGCCTCCCACTGATCCGTTAGAACAATATTTGCTATACCATGAAAATGATATGTTTACGAACGAAAGAAGGGAAATAGATGAAGTGTTCCTTCAATAGGGTCCTGTTCTGAAACACAACCTACCTGTTGAAATCCTAGGGGATCCCCCTCCACCCAAGGGTGATCCCGTGTTTGAGCTCAAACCATTACTTGATAATCTTAAGTATGCTTATCTTGATGAAAAGAAAATATATCCTATTATTATTAGTGCTAACCTTTCAGAGCAAGAAGAAGAAAGATTATTGAAAACTCGAAGACACACCGTCTTGCTATTGGATATACTCTTGATGATCTTAAGGGCATTAGTCCCACTCTATGTCAACACAAAATAGAAGTGGAGAAAGATGCCAAACTAGTTAGAGATCCTCAACGGGCTAAACCCTAAGATGAAAGAAGTGGTAAGAAAGGAGATACTAAAGCTCCTTGAGGCAGGTATAATTTATCCCGTTCTTGATAGTGATTGGGTAAGTCCTGCCATTGTGTACCTAAGAAGGAGGTATTACTATCATTCCTAATGATAAAGATGAATTGATCCATAAAGAATTATTACAGGTTATAGGATGGTAATTGATTTCCGTAAATTAAATAAGGCCACTAAGAAAGATCATTACCCTTTACCTTTTATTGATCAAATGCTAGAAAGACTATCCAAACATACACATTTTGCTTTCTAGATGGTTATTCTGGTTTCTCTCAAATACCCGTGTCGTGAGCATCAATCAAAACTACTTTTACTTGCCCTTTTGGTACTTTTGCTTATAGATGTATGCCTTTTGGTTTATGTAATGCACTGCTACCTTTCAAAGATGCATGATGGCTATATTCTCGACTTTTGTGAAAAGATTTGTGAGGTATTCATGGATGACTTCTCCGTTTATGGATCCTCTTTTGATGATTGCTTGAGCAACCTTGATCGAGTTTTGCGAGATGTGAAGGCACTAGTCTCGTCTTGAATTGGGAAAAGTGCCACTTTATGGTTAATGAAGGCATTGTCTTGGGGCATAAGATTTACGAGAGAGGTATTGAAGTTGATAAAGCTAAAGTTGATGCTATTGAAAAATGCATGTCCCAAGGACATAAAAGGTATAAGAAGTTTCCTTGGTCATGCTGGTTTTATAGGAGGTTTATTAAGGACTTTTCTAAAATCTTTAGGCCTCTAACTAATTTATGGCAAAAGATATTCCTTTTGTCTTTGATGATGATTGTGTAGAAGCATTTGAAATACTTAAGAAAGCTTTGATCCTTGCACCTATTGTTCAGCCACTTGATTGGAACTTACCTTTTGAAATTATGTGTGATGCTAGTGATTATCTTGTAGGTGATGTTCTAGGGCAAAGAGTTGATAAGAAATTGAATGTTATCCAGTATGCTAGTAAAACTCTTGATCTTGTCCGGAGAAATTATGCTACTACTGAAAAAGAGTTCTTAGAAGTTGTTTTTGCATGTGATAAGTTTAGACCTTACATTGTTCATTCCAAAGTTACTATTCACACTAATCATGCTACTATTAAATATCTTATGGAAAAGAAAGATGCTAAGCCTAGACTTATTAGATGGGTTCTCTTGCTCCAAGAATTTGATTTGCATATCATTGACAGAAAGGGAGCTGAGAACCCGTTCTGATAACTTTGTCTAGGTTAGAGAATGTTCTTGATGACCCACTACCTATTGATGATAGCTTTCCTGATGAACAATTAGCGGTCATTAATGCTTCTCGTACTGCTCCTTGGTATGCTGATTATGCTAATTACATTGTTGCTAAATTTATACCACCTAGTTTCACATACCAGCAAAAGAAAAAGTTCTTTTATGAGTTAAGACATTACTTTTGGGATGACCCACACCTTTATAAAGAATGAGTAGATGGTGTTATTAGGCGTTGTATACTGAGCATGAGCAGGAGCAGATCCTCATAAGTGTCACTCTGAACCATATGGAGGACACCACCTTTGGTGATAGAACTGCACATAAGGTATTGCAATCCGGTTTTATTGGCCTACTCTCTTCAAAGATGCTCGTAAGTTTGTCTTGTATTGTGATGAATGTCAAAGAATTGGTAATATTAGTAGGCGTCAAGAAATGCCTATGAATTATTCTCTTGTTTGTGAACCATTTGATGTTTGGGGCTTTGATTATATGGGACCTTTTCACGCCTCTAATGGATACACACATATTTTAGTTCTTTGTTGATTACGTTACTAAGTGGGTAGAAGCTATTCCAACCAGTAGTGCTGATCATAACACTTCTATTAAGGTGCTTAAAGAAGTTATTTTTCCGAGGTTTGGAGTCCCTAGATATCTTATGACCGATGGTGGTTCACATTTTATTCATGGTGCTTTCAGTAAGATGCTTGCTAAGTATGATGTTAATCATAGAATTGCATCTCCTTATCACCCATGATCTAGTGGTCAAGTAGAGTTGAGCAATAGAGAGCTCAAATTAATTCTGCAAAAGACTGTGAATAGATCTAGAAAGAATTGGTCCAAGAAACTTGACGATGCACTATGGCCGTATAGAACTGCATATTAAAATCCTATGGGTATGTCTCCGTATAAGATGGTTTATGGAAAAGCATCTCACTTACCTCTTGAACTTGAACATAAAGCATATTGGGCTATTAAAGAGCTCAATTACGACTTCAAACTTGCTGGTAAGAAGAGGTTATTTGATATTAGCTCACTTGATGAATGGAGAACCCAAGCCTATGAGAATGCCAAGCTGTTCAAAGAAAAAGTTAAAAGATGGCATGACAAAAGGATACAAAAGCATGAGTTTAACGTAAGTGATTATGTGTTGCTATTCAACTATCGTTTAAGATTTTTTGTAGGAAAACTTCTCTCTAAATGGGAAGGTCCTTACGTTATTGAGGAGGTCTATCGTTCCGATGCCATAAAAATCAACAACTTCGAAGGCACAAGTCCGAGGGTGGTTGTCAGTGTCAAAACCGGCGGATCTCGGGTAGGGGGTCCCGAACTAGGCGGATGGTAACAGGAGACAAGGGACACGATGTTTTTACCCAGGTTTAGGCCCTCTCGATGGAGGTAAAACCCTACTCCTTCTTGATTAATATTTATGATATGGGTAGTACAAGAGTAGATCTACCATGAGATCAGAGAGGCTAAACCCTAGAAGCTAGCCTATGGTATGATTGTTGTTCGTCCTACGGAGTAAAACCCTCTGGTTTATATAGGCACCGAAGAGGGTTAGGGTTACACAGAGTCGGTTACAATGGTAGGAGATCTACATATCCGTATCGCCAAGCTTGCCTTCCACGCCAAGGAAAGTCCTATCCGGACACGGGACGAAGTCTTCAATCTTGTATCTTCATAGTCCAAGAGTCCGGCCAACGGTGATAGTTCGGTTATCCGGACACCCCCTAATCCAGGACTCCCTCAGTAGCCCCCGAACCAGGCTTCAATGGCGATGAGTCCGGCGCATAGATAGTCTTCGGCATTGCAAGGCAGGTTCTCCTTCAAATCCTGTATACCTGTTGAATAGCGTCCGGCTTCTTGTAAATATTGTGCTCCTCGGCTTCTGTGCCCAATAATGGCTATCTTCCACGTGTCGAATGAATGCGAAAAGTTGGGGTATTTTTACATTTATCCCCCTATACATTTTTAAGATGAACATTTTTTCTTGTCGTAGCACAAATCTGAAATTTTCAGGTTTTCACATGAAGTGTTCATAGATTTTACTGGCCAAGAGCTGCCGCCACACGAGGCAAATTCAGAGTCGCTCAAGTGAAACCTCATGTCCCCGCAATCCTCGGATAGAACGACTGCCCATATATAGTCCAGGCACATCAGCTGATCAGCGTATGGCACCGATGTATTTGACCTCAACAACAAGCGTATATTACCAGTTAAAGGAAGTAGGCACTGATGTATTTGACCTCAACAGCGAGCATATGTTACCAGTTAAAAGAAGTAGACACAGATCGCAATGCCGTGTTGGCTAGACGAGATAAAGGGCGCTAGGTCGCCCGGCCTCCAAAATGCTTCACTCTTGCTAGCAGGACGTGATTGATGAATGTTATATAATGTTTCCTTAGACATATGCGATTCAGTTCTGTTGAATTTTATTTGACGTGTAGCACTTGCCTATCTAAGTTTTTTATGCGTGTGTTGTACTTGCCTAATCTTTCTAGACGTGTACGACGTGTGGTACTTGCCTATTTTAGTTTTTTTTACGTTTGTACTACTTTTCTAATCTTTTTTTAGGAAAAACATGCCTATTCTTTCTAGCGTGTATGATTAGGATTCCCGTAGAGTTTTCTCTTTGACGTGTAGTACTTGTCTTACTTCAGTTTTTGGCGTGTAATTCTTGACTAATCTTAACCATTGATACATCTTAGTTTTAGAGTGTCAAATCACCACCGTTCATTTCTACCGTTTTAAGTATATAATAGATAGACTAGGGTCATATGTAATATATCTAAGGCTACATAGCAACATGCACTGTACTTAATGTCTATATATGCAATCCTAGGCTACATAGCAACAAGGAAGAGTGTTACCTTAATGTTCTGATGATGTCTAGATACACGTAGAAGAGCAACAACAACAACAACAACAACAACAACAACAACAACAACAACGACGACGACGACAACACAGCCTTGTTTGGATACTCAACTTAGCTTAGAGGTTAGAATTAGTTTCTAGCTCATGACTAACCCTGAACTAACTCCATCCAAAGAGGTGTTTGGATGACAGGATTAGATACTTAGATTGACAATAAATGCATTAGGAGAACTAGCCCCAATTAGCACCTCCTGGGTTGGATAGTTTTTTTGGGTGGGTTATAGATGCAACTAGCTCAAACTAACCCTCATGTTTAGATATACTTTAGGGCTATTTGAGCCTGAACTAGCTCAAACTAACTCTAACCCATGGATACAGCAACAGTTAATTAGCCGATAATTTGTAAGAATGCAATAAACTCCTTCCGGCCCATAATATAAGATGTTAATTCATCTAATATGTGAGTATATTGGATGTTATAAGATATTATACAAAAGTGCTGTACTACATCATTGTGCAATTGGTATTTATCTTCTAATATTAACTTGGTGCTTTAGGTACATATGTCATTGGTAAAGATACGGCGCTTGACCCTTTACTGCGTATGGGGAAATGAGATATCGATGAACCAGCATCAAGTGAGGAAGCTGATAAAGATTGTTAGTAAAATGGGTCAAAAGATGGCAATTAAACTATTTGTTTACACTTTATCCAATACAACAGCGAACTGCGGGATGGTAAGTAAGAACTCTGCACCCTTCTTTTTACTGCCCATAATGAGTTGTGTTAGATGACAACATCTGATTTTTTTCCTTTGCAGTGGTTCCCAAAGCAGTTTACTAAAGATTACCTCTCAAACTACATGATTGGTGGGCATGCAGAGGTTAAAGTATTTCTACCCGAACACGATGATTATCTAGATGTTTCCATGAAGACCGCGAAGGGTGGGCGGTTGGCCATCACAAGGGGTTGGACTAGAGTCGTGCGTGCCTTCTCCAGTGGAGGAGGGCACAATATGGGCATTCCGCTTGACTTTGTTCAGCAACCAGAATGTATTTCGCCTCTTTCTTTACTGTCTTTAATAGTACAAGTATACAATTGTGGTTCATCATTCTTTATTTGGTTCTTATGTAATTCTTAATGTGTACCTATGAATGGAATAATTCATTGGTTGTCTGAACCTGATGGATATGAATAAAGCTATAGCATACATTCAATTTCAATTTCAATTTGATATAGAAGCAATTAATTACGGTGAAATTATGCTCTCAAGGTTATTCACGGCACACACGGTTGGTAAAATACAATCATTTGCAATATACACCATAATCCGAGACGGTTCACAAAGAGGAAATGTGTGCAAACGTGCACACAGTTGCCGTTTGCAAAGCGTATGAGATGTCAGACAATATCACAAATAGTGCTGGCAAACTAATAGTTTGCGATAGTTTCTTTATCGTACACGATTCACAACCATGAACTGTTTCTGATGAAGTATGCATCGTAAATGTTGCACCACAAAATAGCGTGTGCGATAGTTGCCTTATCATACATGATTCGCAACCATGAACTGTTTCGATGAAGTATGCATCATAAGCGTTGCACCTGAAATAGCATGTGCGATAGTTGTCGGTGTCTGACGATGTTACGATGGTCCGACGTTTACGTAATCCTATCCAACACTCATCGACGATTACCTAACCTTCTTAATTAGTTATCGCATACGGTTTGTGGCGAATGTGTGTGATTGTATGCTTATCATACACGTTCTATAATAGTGAACCGTTTGTGATGGGTCGAGCATCGTAAACATAGCACCACGAGATACCGATTGCGATGGCAATGCGACCATAAATGAAAAGAATCTTGTGGGGTCCCTATCCCCGACGGTTTACGGGTGGTGTGGGAAGGACCCCTAATTGCCTACACTCACTATGTGACAATTCCAAATGCCGTCGCGGAAAGGGGTTTAAAACTGTTTGTATAGCACCGGCGCATACCGGTGAGAGTCGAGCAACTAAGGGGAGTGATGTGCTATGTCGATCTCGGATGTCGATCACGTTGATCGAGTCATCGGTCATCGGCGGAGGCAATCTGGGACAAGGTGAGGGTCCTTGGTGGATCACTAACCAACCTATACTAAGCAGTTTAGGATAAGAAAGTAAGGTAACAATTGCAGGTTACAAAATCAGGCAATGCATCCGAATACGAGCAATCAAATACAATAGCAAAATCTAATGGAAGCATGAGAGAGAATGGAATGGGAGATATCAGAATGATCAAGGGGGGGGGGGTTTCTTGCCTGGAAGCTCTGTTGAAAAGGTCTGGTCGTCAGAGGGGTAGTCGTACCCGGCAGCAGCATCGGTCTTGATGTCTACCGGAGAGAAGAGGGGGAAGAAACAATAAATATAAAGCAAGAAAGTGCAACACTATGCATGACATGACAATATGCAGTGCTAGAGGTGTTCTAGGGCGGTACTACATGTTGCAGACGGAGAGGGAAAACATCCGAAGGTTTTTTGGGCGTTTGGCATTTTCGGATAGATGAAAGCGGGGGTTCCATGTTCAGCATGCTAGAGGAATCGGCGGTATGTGGATAGTGTATTTGGGTTCGTCTCATTATTGTGATCAACTTTCATGTAGAAAACTTTTTATCCGAGCTATGGTTTATTTTCTATGATTTTTAAAGTTTTAAAAGATTTTCGGATTGTCTTATTTATTTTAATTTTGAAAATTTAGTAGTTAAAACTGGGTGCACCCGGTGCAGTGCACCTACGGGTGCACCAAAGGATGACCGGGGGGCCCCATTGACCTGGTCAACTGCCCATCGGTTGGTCAATGGGTCCATGGTCTCGATGGCGCGACAAAGGTGGGCCCGACTAGTGCAGCGTCGGTGGCGATGGCGTTAAATGGGAGGAGGGCAGCGGGTGCCGCAGCAGGCTGTCGCCGGTGGCGGAGGTAGGCGGGGTCTGCGGGGGCAGCCAGCGACACCTAAGCGCCTTCGATGCGGCGGTTGGTGGGTCCGGCGAGCAGCGGCTGTGTGCAGGCGGGCGGCCAGGGGGCGCATTGCGGGCGGAAAGCAGCAGGGGAGGCGAGTTATTGATGGCGGCGTGGGAAGGTTTGCGTGGCGCGCACGCAGCGGATGGCTGCGGCGGGAGGATCTGGCGAATGGAGGCGGCGCGAGGCCGCGGTGGCGGCGTAGTGACAGCAGCGGCGGCGGCAACATCATCAGCGGTAGCAGCTGCAGCAGCAGCGCAGAGCCAAAGCAGGCGCGGAGGAAGAAAGGGCCCGGTCGGGCGTGAGAACCTCGGGGTCCGTGGGCTCGCGGCGAGGTGTGGCCGTTTGAAGGCTAGGGTGAGGCAGGGGTGCTGATCGTCTCCGTCGTATCTATAATTTTGATTGTTCCATGCCAATATTGTACAACTTTCATATACTTTTGGCAACTTTTATACTATTTTTGGGACTAACATATTGATCCGATTAGGTTAGTGCCGTTCCTGTTTGTTGCATGTTTTATGTTTCAGAAACCCCATATCAAATTGAGTCCAAACGGGATAAAAGCAGACGGAGATTTATTTTGAAATATTTGGGATTTTCGGAGGAAGAATCAGCAAACGGTGCCCGAGGTGGCCACGAGATAGGCGGTGCGCTCTCCCCCACGGCGCTGGCACTCTCGTGGGCCACCCGTAAGGCGGTTGATGCCCTTCTTTTGCCGCAAGAAAGCTAATTTTATGAGAAAAATCTGGGCGAAAGATTCACCCCAATCGGAGTTACGGATCTCCGGATATAAAAGAAACGGTGAAGGGGCAGAATCTAGGAACGCAGAAACAGAGAGATAGATCCAATCTCGCAGGGGCTCTCACCCCTCCCAAGCCATGGGAGCCAAGTACCAGATGGGAAACCCTTCTCCCATCTAGGGAGGAGGTCAAGGAAGAAGAGGAAGAAGGGGGGCTCTCTCCCCCTTGCTTCCGGTGGCGCCGGAGCGCTTCCGGGGGCCATCATCATCACCGCGATCTATACCGACACCTCCGCCATCTTCACCAACATCTCCATCACCTTCCCCCTCTATCTACAGCGGTCCACTCTCCATGACCCGCTGTACCCTCTACTTGAACATGGTGCTTTATGCTTCATATTATTATCCAATGATGTGTTGCCATCCTATGATGTCTGAGTAGATTTTCGTTGTCCTATTGGTGGTTGATGAATTGCTATGATTGATTTAATTTTCTTGTGGTTATGTTGCTGTCCTTTGGTGCCCATCATATGAGCGCGCGCGTGGATCACACCATAGGGTTAGTTGTATGTTGATAGGACTATATATTGGAGGGCTAGAGTGATAGAAGCTTCAACCTAGCATAGAAATTGATGCATACGGGATTGAAGGGCGACCAATATATCTTAATGCTATGGTTGGGTTTTACCTTAATGAGCGTTGGTAGTTGCGGATGCTTGCTAATAGTTCAATCATAAGTGCATATAATTTCAAGTCGGGGATGACATGCTAGCAGTGGTCTCTCCCACATAAAACTTGCTATTAGTTTAGTAAAGTAGTCAATTGCTTAGGAACAATTCCACAACTCCTACCACCACTTTTCCACACTCGTTATATTTACTTTATTGCATTTTATCTAAACAGCCCCTACTTTCTTTTTACGCGTTCTTTAATTTCTTGCAAAACTATCCAACAACACCTACAAAGTACTTCTAGTTTCATACTTGTTCTAGGTAAGCGAACATCAAGCATGCGTGAGAGTCGTATTAGTGGCGAGATAGGACTTGAGAGAGTATTTGTTCTACCTTTGGCTCTTCGTTGGGTTCGACACTCTTACTTATCGAAAGAGGCTACAACTATCCCGTATACTTGCGGGTCATCAAGACCTTTTTCTAGCGCCGTTGCGGGAGTCATAGCGTGGGGTGAATATTCTCGTGTGTGCTTGTTTGCTTTATCACTAAGTAATTTTTATTTGCTGTTATAAGTTATTCTCTATCTTTAGTTATGGATATGGAATCTGAAATAACAAAAAATTAGGTGTACTTGCTGCTCATGGAGATGGGGAACCTCCTAAAACCCTCGATGATCATTATGTGAAAAATATTATGTACTACTTTGATAATCCCGAGAAAACCCTATTCAACTTTATAATGGGAGTAATGTTGGATCAACATGAATACTTTAGGGATTATTGCTTGACACAAAAAGGGAAACTATTATGGGATCAAATTAATATGTTGCGTTGGTATGCTCGGGATCTATGCTTGAGATATGATTATAATTGTTGCTCTAGGATGAAGGCTCCACACCTTCCCTTTTCATGCAAATTTAATGATAATGAAACCTTAGCTTCTTATGCTAATGGTATATACGATTACTATGATGTTGAACGAATTGAAGAATTTGTTGCTTTTAAGGCTGCTTATGAAATTGAATCTTTGTTTGAGAAGTATGAAGCTTTAGATGATGATGTTTATAGGCCTGAAAATTTTGCTATATTGAAATATTGTTATGACAACTATGAATATAATTACAATATTAACGCTTTTATTGAGAAAGTCTCCGTTGTCCAAGAAGGGACTAATATTTTGCAGGAAGCTATGGAAGAAGAAATTGATGAAACTGTGAGCTCATTGGATGAAAAAGATGATGAGGAGAGCGAAGAACAAAAGGAGGAAGAGAGGATTGATCACCCGTGCCCACCTTCTAATGAGAGTAACTCTTCAACTCATACATTGTTTAATTCCCCTTCGTGCTTACCCAAGGATGATTGCTATGATGATTGCTATGATCCCGTTGATTCTCTTGAAATATCCCTTTTTGATGATGCTTGTTATGCTTGTGGCCAAGATGCCAATATGAATTATGTTTATGGAGATGAACTTGCTATAGTTCCTTATGTTAAACATGAAATTGTCACTATTGCACCAACGCATGATAGTCCTATTATCCTTTTGAATTCTCCTTACTACACTATATCGGAGAAGTTTGTGCTTATTAAGGATTATATTGATGGGTTGCCTTTTACCGTTGCACATGATAATTTTGATAGATATAATATGCATGTGCTTGCTGCTCCTACTTGCAATTATTATGAGAGAGGAACTATATCTCCACCTCTCTATGTTTCCAATATGATAGAATTGCAAGAAACTGCTTATACTATGCATTGGCCTTTACTTGGTGTGCATGAATTGTTCTTTTATGACATGCCGATGCATAGGAAGAGAGTTAGACTTCGTTATTGCATGATATATGTTACTTTGTCCTCACTACTAAATCACAAATCATAGTTAACTAAAATTGGCTTTGATATACCTTGGGATCGGGTGGATCTATTACTTGAGCACTATATGCCTAGCTTAATGGCTTTAAAGAAAGCGCTGCCAGAGACAACCGGAAGTTTTAGAGAGTCATTTATTTCTGTTGAGTGCTCTTATATAGTTTAAAAACAAAAAAAAAAAAAGAAAGGGAACCTAAAACTTTTCAAAAGGAAAGTGAAAGTGAGAAAGACAAGCATTGTTGAAGTGGGAGAGCTCCTTGAACTTTGTTCATGCTCATGGAAACTTTGTGAATCTTAATTACAAAAACTTTTCAACAAAAGTAATTATCCCCTTGTACTATTCCATTGTATTATTAAAATAATGTGCCAAGGTTTGCTTTTAGGATGTTACAATGCTTGTTGGTTTGTACGGTGCAGGACAGAAACTTTGGCTGTAGTGCGCGATTTTACATTTTTAACTGGAGCGTCAAATGGTTCGATTATTTTGAACTGTCTTGCTATACAAATTTTTTCCTAATTTTGGTAGAATTTTTGGGGTAACAGAAGTATGGTAAATGTGCAGATTGCTATAGACTGTTCTATTTTTGACAGATTCTGTTTTTGATGCATAGTTTGCTTGTTTTGATGAAACTATCAATTTATATCAGTGGATTAAGCCATGGAAAAGCTATATTACAGTAGACACAATGCAAAAACGAAATATGAATTGGTTTGCTACAGTACCTAGAGTAGTGATTTACTTTATTATACTAACCGATCTTACCGAAGTTTTACATTGAAGTTTTGTGTGAATGAAGTGTTTGATCGAGGAGGTCTCGATATGAGGAAAAGGAAGAGGCAAGAGCTCAAGATTGGGGATGCCCAAGGCACCCCAAGCAAATATTCAAGGAGACTCAAGCGTCTAAGCTTGGGGATGCCCCAGAAGGCATCCCCTCTTTCTTCAACAAGTATCGGTATGTTTTTGGATTCGTTTCGTTCATGCGATATGTGCAAGTCTTGGAGCGTCTTTTGCATTTAGTTTTCACTTTTATTTTATGCACCATACTGGTATGAGATAGTCCTTGGTTGATTTATAGAATGCTCATTGCACTTCACTTAAATCTTTTGAGTATGGCTTTATAGAATGCTTCATGTGCTTCACATATATCATTTGAAGTTTGGATTGCCTGTTTCTCTTCACATAGAAAACCGCCATTTGTAGAATGCTCTTTTGCTTCACTTATATTTGTTAGCGTGGGCATATCTTTTGTAGAAAGAATTAAACTCTCTTGCTTCACTTATATCTATTTAGAGAGATGACAGGAATTGGTCATTCACATGGTTAGTCATAAAATCCTACATAAAACTTATAGATCACTGAATATGATATGTTTGATTCCTTGCAATAGTTTTGCGATATAGAGATGATAATATGTGGGCGGTTCTAGTAGATGGTTGTGTTTAGTAAGGATATTGGTGTTAAGGTTTGTGATTCCCGTAGCATGCACGTATGGTAAAAGTTGTGTGACAAATTTGTTGAATGGGGTGCTCTTTTTAACTGGAAAGTGAAACAGTTCTGATTGTTTTGCACTATCTTGCTGTACAACTTTTTATTTTTCCTAATTTTGGTAGAATTTTTGGGGTACCGAAGTATGGTGAATGTTCATATTGCTACATCTTGTTCTGTTTTGACAGATTCTGTTTTTGATGCATAGTTTGCTTGTTTTGATTAATCTATCAATTTATATCGATGGATTAAGCCATGTAAAAGTTATATTACAGTAGACACAATGCAAAAAAAATATGAATTGGTTTTCTACAGTACTTAGGGTGGTGATTTGCTTTATTATACTAACGGATCTTACCGAGTTTTCTGTTGAAGTTTTGTGTGGATGAAGTGTTTGATCGAGGAGGTCTCGATATGAGGAAAAGGAAGAGAGGCAAGAGCTCAAGCTTGGGGATTCCCGAGGAACCCCAAGTAAATATTCAAGGAGACTCAAGCGTCTAAGCTTGGGGATGCCTCGGAATGCATCCCCTCTTTCTTCAACAAGTATCGGTATGTTTTCGGATTCGTTTCGTTCATGCAATATGTGCAATCTTGGAGCGTCTTTTGCATCTAGTTTTCACTTTTCTTTTATGCACCATGCTGGTATAAGATAGTACTGGTTGATTTATAGAATGCTCATTGCACTTCACTTATATCTTTTGAGTATGGCTTTATAGAATGCTTCATGTGCTTCACTTATATCATTTGAAGTTTGGATTGCCTGTTTCTCTTCACATAGAAAACCGCCATTTGTAGAATGCTCTTTTGCTTCACTTATATTTGTTAGAGCGTGGGAATATCTTTTGTAGAAAGAATTAAACTCTCTTGCTTCACTTATATCTATTTAGAGATGACAGAATTGGTCATTCACATGGTTAGTCATAAAATCCTACATAAACTTGTAGATCGCTGAATATGATATGTTTGATTCCTTGCAATAGTTTTGCGATATAGTGATGATAATATGTGGGAAGTACTAGTAGATGGTTGTTTAGTAAGGATGTTGGTGTTAAGGTTGTGATTCATGAAGCATGCACGTATGGTCTACTAACTATGTAACCAAATTGGCGCACATTATATTTTGATTGTTTATCTTTGCATGAAGGTCGAGGCGCGATGGTTAAATCCTACCAACCTCCCCTAGGAGCATCGCGTAGTACTTTACTTTGAGGGATAATAAACTTTTGAAATAAGTATATGAGTTCTTTATGACTAATGTTAAGTCCATGGATTATCGCCTCTCGCCCTTCCATCATTGCTAGCCTCTTGGTACCATGCATTGCCCTTTCTCACCTCGAGTCGGTGCAAGCTTAGCGGTGCATCAAACCCGTGATACGATACGCTCTATCCACATAAGCCTCCTTATATCTTCCTCAAAACAGCCACCATACCTACCTACCATGGCATTTCCATAGCCATTCCGAGATATATTGCCATGCAACTTCCATCATCATCATATACATGACTTGAGCATTCATTGTCATATTGCTTTGCATGGTCGTAAGCTAGATAGCATGATGTTTTCATGGCTTGTTCGCTTTTTGATGTCATTGCTATGCTAGATCATTGCACATCCCGGTACACCGCCGGAAGCATTCATATAGAGTCATATCTTTGTTCTAGTATCGAGTTGTAATATTGAGTTGTAAGTAAATAAAAGTGTGACGATCATCATTATAGAGCATTGCCCCATGAAAAAAATAAAAAAAATAAAAAAAAGGAAAGGCCAAAGAAGCCTAAATAAAAAAGGGGGCAAAAGAAGCCCACCCAAAAAAAGGGAAAGAAAAAAAAGAAAAAAAGAAAAAGAAAAGGGGCAATGTTACTATCCTTTTTGTACACTTGTGCTTCAAAGTAGCACCATGTTCTTCATATAGAGAGTCTCTTGTGTTGTCACTTTCATATACTAGTGGGAATTTTTCATTATAGAACTTGACTTGTATATTCCTACGATGGGCTTCCTCAAATGCCCTAGGTCTTCGTGAGCAAGCAAGTTGGATGCAGACCCACTTAGTTTCAGTTTGAGCTTTCATACACTTATAGCTCTAGTGCATCCGTTGCATGGAAATCCCTACTCCTCGCATTGACATCAATTGATGGGCATCTCCATAGCCCGTTGATTAGCCGCATCGATGTGAGACTTTCTCCCTTTTTGTCTTCTCTACATAACCTCCGTCATCATATTCTATTTCACCCATAGTGCTATATCAATGGCTCACGCTCATGTATTGCGTGAAGGTTGAAAAAGTTTGAGAATACTAAAGTATGAAACAATTGCACAGCTAACACGGGATAGGCATGAGGGTACCTTGTGTTAAGAAAAGGAGCATACCACACTATATGATTTTGTAGGATAACTTTCGAAGCATTGATATTTTGAAAGACATGATTGTTTGTTGGGATGCCCTAAGTATTATTGTTTTTATGTCAAATGATAAACTATTGCTTTGAATCACTCGTGTCTTAATATTCATGCCATGATATATGATCAAGATTATGCTAGGTAGCATTCCACATCAAAAAATATCTTTTTTATCATTTACCTACTCGAGGATGAGCAGGAATTAAGCTTGGGGATGCTGATACGTCTCCGTCATATCTATAATTTTTTATTGTTCCATGCCAATATTCTACAACTTTCATATACTTTTGGCAACTTTTTATACTATTTTTGGGACTAACATATTGATCCAGTTCCTAGTGCCAGTTCCTATTTGTTGCATGTTTTATGTTTTGAAACCCCATATCAAACGGAGTCCAAACGGGATAAAAATGGACGGAGAATTATTTTGGATTATTTGGGATTTTCGGAGGAAGAATCAGCGCGAAGCAGTGCTGAGGTGGCCACGAGACATGGGGGCGCGCCCTCCCCTCTGGGCGCGCCTGGCACTCTCGTGGTCCACCCGTAAGGCGGTTGATGCCCTTCTTTGCCACAACAAAGCTAATTTTATGAGAAAAATCTGGGCGAAAGATTCACCCCAATCGGATTCTGGATCTCGGATATAAAAGAAACGGTGAAGGGCAGAATCTGTAACGCGAAACAGAGAGATGGATCCAATGTCGGAGGGCTCTCGCCTCCCAATCCATGGGAGCCAAGGACCAGAGGGGAAACCCTTCTCCCATCTAGGAGGAGGTCAAGGAAGAAGAAGAAGGGGGCTCTCTCCCCTTGCTTCGATGGCGCCGAGCGCTGCCGGGCCATCATCATCACCGCGATCTACACCAACACCTCCGCCATCTTCACCAACATCTCCATCACCTTCCCCCCTCTATCTACAACGGTCCACTCTCCCGCAACCCGCTGTACCCTCTACTTGAACATGGTGCTTTATGCTTCATATTATTATCTAATGATGTGTTGTCATCCTATGATGTCTGAGTAGATTTTCGTTCTCCTATTGGTGGTTGATGAATTGCTATGATTGATTTAATTTTCTTGTGGTTATGTTGCTGTCCTTTGGTGCCCATCATATGAGCGCCGCGGGGTCACACCATAGAGTTAGTTGTATGTTGATAGGACTATGTATTGAAGGGCTAGAGTGATGAAGCTTCAACCTAGCATAGAAATTGATGCATACGGGATTGTAGGGGGGCCAATATATCTTAATGCTATGGTTGGGTTTTACCTTAATGAACGTTAGTAGTTGCGGATGCTTGCTAATAGTTCCAACCATAAGTGCATAGAATTCCAAGTCAGGGATGACATGCTAGCAATGGCCTCTCCCACATAAAACTTGCTATCAGTCTAGTAAAGTAGTCAATTGCTTAGAAACAATTCCACAACTTCTACCACCACTTTTTCACACTCGCTATATTTACTTTATTGCATCTTTATCTAAACAGCCCCTACTTTCTTTTTACGCGTTCTTTACTCTCTTGCAAAACTATCCAACAACACCTACAAAGTACTTCTAGTTTAATACTTGTTCTAGGTAAAGCGAACATCAAGCATGCGTAGAGTCGTATCGGTGGCAGATAGGACTTGAGAGAGTATTTGTTCTACCTTTATCTCCTCGTTGGGTTCGACACTCTTACTTATCGAAAGAGGCTACAACTATCCCGTATACTTGCGGGTCATCGATGCTTGTGGCTTACCGGCTGGAGGCGAGTGGCGAAGGCGGCAGCGAGCTTGGGCATCGGCGACAAAGCAGCTAGGGTTCGCGCGTGAGGTAGCAGAGAGAAGGGAGATGTGGCGCTGCTCACCTAGGAGCACAAGAAAGGCTCGGTGAGTTCATAGAGCAAAGGGGGGCGATGAATCGACGCGGCGGAGCTCGAAGGCCGGCGGCGTATACGGTGTTGATCCCGAGGATATGGTTTAGCTCCATTCGAATGGATGCACGGGGATGACGGAGTCGACGACGAGGAAGCCCATGGACAACCTCCCAATCGCCAGGGAGGCCAGTGGCCGCGGGGACGGTGACGGCGCGTCGACGACATCTCGGTCACGAGGTTCAGAGGAGAAACGCGAGTGGGAAAGGGGAATTTCTGGGGCTAGGGTTCGTCAACGAAGTCGAGGGAACACTTACACACCTCTAGGAGCGCTCGAATGAATGACACGAGGCAATCGAGGCATGGACGGTGTGTGTGTGCACCATGGTGCCCCTGCCTCTTCCTTACTCCGGTACGTGAAGAAGGAGAAGGCCCGTTGAGTGGGCAGGGCCTCTCTATACCTATGGGCTGTATGTGAGCAGTGTTGTCTCTCACCTTTTCTTTTCTTTTCTTTTTCTGTTAAAGCTTTTAGCTCCTGTTTTACATTTATTTAAGGTACCAAAAGAGTTTTGTTACATGTGAAACTGTGCACATAAATCAAGGCAGCAATATTAGATGGCACAAAAGGTTTGGGGCCAAAATGGGTTGTCTAACTATTTTTAGAAATTGAAAATACCAATTTTAATTGCTGCTTGACCACTATATTAATTCCCAGGGGCATTTTGGGAATACAAATGTGGTTGGTTTCATCATGAAAAATGCTTAGAGAAGATTTGTCAAATTATGAACACTTTAGTTTGCAGTCTGAAGAAAATTTATTTTTGACTTTATTTTAAAATTTGAATTTGAACTCGGTTTGGATCAAAGTGGGGTTTAGAAAATTAATTGTGATGACATGTCATAATTGGTGTGTGAATACTACCGGAGCGTTAGAAGTAGGAGCAAAGCAGAGAAGAAGAAGACTACTATGTTTGACATATTTATTACTCAAGGTCTGTTTGCTCTAATTCATGTCAATTCTGGTTCAAATCTTGTGCAAGATGATCCTGAGATCATCTATGCAACAAGATTATTATGTGCAGGCATGAGCGTTGGGAAAGATTAATTTTGAGATGAAGTCGTGGTATGACCTATTAGGCATGATTGAAAGCATCACTGTTCGAGCGTTATCACTTTTGTGAAGTCGGGTATCCGTTACCGTGTGATCCCATCACACGAGGCCTAAAACAAACACTATCCAACGGCATCTATTACCCTCCATAAATAAGTTACGTTACCATCATCCGACCAAAACAGCCTGTTAATCTTGATCGGACAAATACTACTCTGATTCAGCGACTTAGCTTTCCAGGTTATGTAGGCGATGTGTCTATCTACATCGGCAACCCTGCGCCTGTGTTGTAGCTGTACCACACATGACACGGACAGACACCGGCGAGGAGGAAGGCGATGGGTTTGGCGAGACGATGATCTATGGCACGATGAAGTATACCTCGACGGACTCCAGCGATGGGTTTGGCGAGACGACGATTTACGGCACGAGCGTGATGGAGTCTGGCTCGACGGACTTCGCCATGACGTCCTACGGCGCGACGACCTCCATGCGCGGCGCGAGGGACTATCTCCATCAATAAGGCGCGAGGTAGGATTAATATTACATCGGGACTTGATGACAACTGACAGGATACGAAACGATTGGGCAGTAAAACAATTTCATATCTGAAAAGAATCTCACCCTAAAACGACTTTATTTTTAGTGTGTATTACATTATTACATAAGAGACAGGAAGTGGTAATTTACATTTATTTTAAGAAACGTTAGGCTGGGATCATTGCATCATGGCTGTATCGGAGCGCTAGTAGCAGCAACAATCCCAGACCAGCATGTATAGCAGTAGCATTTAAAGTCGCAGTCACAATATCCCCACATGTAATCGGAGCTTTCATCTTGGCATGTATGATCGCAACCGTCGGTAAAGCCAAAGCAGGGTCCTCTATAATTGCCGCTCAGGTGCCGGCATTGACTCGGCGAGTTGCATGTAAACGCCATTGAACACAGTGGATATACTAGCACATGCAAGAACGTGGTTAATTAGCTGAAAGATTAATCAAAACAACATCTCCCAAAAAAGATTAATGAAAACAACATATTAAGTTGCATACACCAGCCAGTTCAATGCCAAAACTTTAGCTGTTAGGAGAGAATTATATTTACAACAATTCATACATGTGCATGTACATACCAGCGGCTGCGATGACAATTAGGAGCACGGCTCCAGAGATATTCTTTCCTAAAGGCGCCATTGATTGTTTTTTATGAAAGTTTTTTATGTTGAAGAAAAGAATGAGCAAGGAAGTTGGTGGACGTAGCGTTCGCTCCGGCCGCTCGATTGAACCCGTAAGTACACGCAATAATTAGCCGAACCCCGCGGGCTCGTCCATGAAATTTCTACCATAACAACTTACGACCAGAGTCCACCGCTTCGCCAGGTATCAAACCATTAATGGCTCACTGCATGGTAACGAATTACCTTCCCATCCATCTTTTTACTACTGCCAATTAGTGAGCATGTAGTAATTTGTTACTACATGTACTAGTAATTAGGGATCATGCCATTGATGACTCATGTAGTAATTCGTTACTACCTGTAGTAATTAGGGATCACACCATTGATGACTCACATCTCTGCATGATAAAGAGTTATCATCCCATCCATTTTTTCTACTGCTGCCAATTAGTGAGCATGTAGTAATTCGTTACTATATATAGTAATTAGGGATCAAACCATGGATGGCACACTGCATGGTAAAGAATCTACATCCATTACCACCAATACTATCTCTATTACTGCCGGTCATTCAAACATGGTAAAGAATCCACATCCATTACCACCTATAATTAATCTATTATTGCCACTCATTAATGACCTTATAGTCGGGATGTCGCGACCACATATGGTAACAAAATTAAACGTGTTACTTTTTCTTGCACACAAGGTTACCCTCAACAAAGTAGTGGTGGAGAGGACTTACCGACGCGACGTGCCCGCTTAACTAGGACTGGCCGGAGCGTATGCTAGGCATTCTGCGTGCTCGCTCACAATAGCGCCACCGTGTGTGTATAGGAAATGCATCCTACTACTAGGTGTAGTTATCATATATATGATAACACCTTTTAAGACCTTATTCTAATAACACCACCTCCTTATTATGCTAACACCTTCGATCGCACACCACCCCCCGAACGCAAAAAAATCAAACCCACCGACTGCGCCTTCTTCTCCCATGCATCCCACATACCCACCCTGTCCACCTGCCTTCGGAGCGACCCCCCCTTTTCTCCCTCGTGATCCACACACCCCACCCACCCCGACCACCAGCCAACCGTCCCACCACCTTCCTCCTCCGTCGGACCTGGCCGACCCCAACCTCTTCCTTCCTCGCGCCGCCTCACGAATCCAGGGCTTCCTACCCCACCGGCCACTCGCCCACCGTGGAACCCCACTGCTCGATCCGTCGCCGGCTTATGAGGAGGACTGTATCTGGCTGCCCTTCTCCCTCCCCTCCCCTTTCCTGGATCCACCTCGCAGAAAAAGACCCGCCGTCCATTCCCATGGCCACAAACCTCCCCCCATGACACCCTTCCTGTCTCCAAGCAGACGGCCCAGCCAGATCCAGCCGTGGTGCGCGAAGCAGGGCGGCCGTGCTCCACTTTCCCATCTCCATGCCCGTTGCAAAAATAGGGTTCGAGCCCTCATGCAGTTGGTTCCTTCCCGCGGTTCTGGATCAAATGCCGCTCCAACTGCGGCCATCTGGTCGTGCAACAGTTAGTACCACCGGCGACGAGGAGCGCGACTCCCTCCAAGCTCCCCTCCTCCTTCTGTGCGATACAAAGAGGAGTGCGGCGCTCCATCTCCACCCCGTGGGCTCCTCCTGCGATGGGAAGTTGGGTATCTGCCCCGACGACCACCCCCAAGCCGCCACGGTTGGCCCCGAGGGCGCGGCCACCCTCTACCATGCCCCCTCTCCAGTTCTCCTTCTCCTTCCCCGCGGTGCACGAGAAGAACCCCTGACGGTCCCAGGTGAGTCCCTTCCTCTGTTCGACTTCATCCGCCGTGGAGCGGTGCCTGCAACGGCCGCCCAACGTGGCTGCGTTGCGTGCGTTGACCTTAATGTGGCTGAGCAGTTCAGTTTCTTGGGTGGTATTGTGCGGTATGTGTGGCATGCAGCTCAGAGCGAGCGGGCATGCAACTCAGAGCGAGCGAGCATACATGATTCAGTCGCTGGGGACAGGATTCAACCGCCGGGGATGGGATTCTGTAGAGGCATGACTCCCGCATCACAGAAAAAATCAAACGACAGAGGGCCACGAGCTTCACCCCTAGCCCTGCACGGGACGACGATGATGGCCCGAGGATGAAGATGCCGACAGCGTGGCGTGTAGCTCGTCGCGGCTCAAATTGCAGCACGATATGCCGAGGCTTGCAGTCCGCTTGCTTGGGCGCACCGTTCTTCATGCATATCGCCGTGCGTGGTCCCCCCTCCTTTCTTACAGTCGTGTGCTTCGGCGATCAGAGCCGTGCATTCCGCGACCGCGGCTGTGCAGCTCGGTCAAGTCGCAATGAAGTTCCATGCACGTGATGTTCGACGAACGCAAGTGCACTGCAGCTCCTGATGATGGACTGCGGAAGGTGCAGTGCGGCTAACGCACTCTTGAAGTTCAGATTTTCTTTTCGTTCTTTTCAGATTCCAATTGGGCACGAACACTGCAGTTTGCCTGGGTCGTCGGTGCAGTGCGACTGGGTGTCTAATGCTGTTTTTTATTGACTTTTAGGTTTCCAAAGACATCTGTGGTTCGCACTAAAAAATTCACGTTGGACCACTTGTTTGTAGGAGCAATTACTTCAACCGCGTGTGGTTATTAGATTTTCGGGTAGAGGAATATCTATGCAATATTGCAGTTCATTGTAAAGTTTTGTCTTTGGAAACTTCCCTTTGTAAAGAGCAATTTGTAAGGCACCAATTTACTTCAGTAAAGTTTCGTCCGATGCATTTTGGAACACACATGAAAACAATGTAAAAATGCACTTCATTAGTCTCCTCTCGGCGGTGAGTGACAAAAAGACAATAGAAACATGAAAAAAACTTAAAAAAGCCTAAGTTATAAAGAAAATCAAGCAGTTCGCTTGCTCGTATGATGCGGTGCGATTTAACGTCTGATGCGGTGTGTTTTCCGTCTGATGCAGTTCACTCGTCGATTTTGAGATCGTGAAAAACAGTGTCCGCATTTCGGTAAATTCAAAATTGCTCTTAAACCATAAGAAATTAGAGAGCGTGTTCTGCATGAAAAACTTGTGCCTCGTCGATATCTTTTCATCATCATAATATTTGAGTCATTCCGATCTGCATTTTGTAAAAAATTTGGCGAAAAAGGCTGCTGCCTACCATCGCCAGCCGCACTATTTTCAAAATTAACTAAAATCCGTAAAGAATCTCAAAAACATTTCAACATATGAAAGGTGCGCTTCGTTCGTAGCTTTCCAACGATGTATCACATGCCTCATTTCGACAAACGGTTCGAAAACTGGAGCGAAAATAGTACAAAAATTGCAAAAAAAATAAAAAAAAAACAGAATTCCATGATTTACTAAATTTAAAACTGCTCTTAAACCGTAACGAATTAGAGAAAATAACAGATATGAAAAAGACGACTATATCTTTCCAACGCTGTATCGTTTGCTTCATTCCGATGTGCGGTTTAGAAAAAAATGCAAAAATACACTCGCTGCATCCCGTCATGCGCGCACTATTTTTGAAACTACTCTTAAACTGCGATGAATCTCGAAAAGTGTTCAACATGACGAGGCTGCGCATTTTCCATAGCTATCCAAGTTTATATTATACGCCTTGTTCCGACAAACGGTTTATAAACTGGAGCGAAAACAATGCAGAAAAAATGCATGCGGTTTTTCTAGTGACATTACAATGCTCGTATGATAGGGATGCAGTGCCCTCGCGTTGAGCATCCAGTGCGGAAGTGTTAGCAGAATAACTATTCTGCTAATATTAGCAGAATATATATATATATATATATATATATATATATATATATATATATATATATATATATATATATATATATATATATATACATATATATATATATATATATATATAGGGAGAGAGAGAGTAGGATTTTCTACAATAGCTTATCACTGAATTAACACACCTATGTATAACATATCCAACGGTAGGATTGAAACAATATGACTGGATGTGTCCTGGACAAAAAGAACAAATGTTTACGTATATATTAATCCTGCAGTGAGCTGAAATGCTTATTTTTTTCGCCGAGAACACATAAATGCATATTTTCACAATCACACCGTTCGATCATTTTATTATATTAGAGTGAGGCTCCCCTATTTATTTCATATATATATCATGCCTAGTGTGTTTCACTGTAGAAGCATAAACATATGATCCTATCTCCTAGTGTTTTCCAACTGAAGCTGGTTTGCCGGTGGCAAAGCTGGGCCTGGACTGGTCATGGTGTCAGGCGCTAGCTAGCCCACCACCAACATGCCAAGGGTTGCTAGTGGAGACAAATTTGAATGACGTTGGGTGAACCATGGAGTTGGAAGCTGTAAGCAAGTTGAGTCATTGTGAGCTGGATCGTGAGGATCCCACGCTGCTGGAGGCCAACATTGTGGTGTCGCCTACTGCTGAGCCAAAGAAAATGTGGTGGAGGGGCCGGATCCTTGCATTCTTTGCTACAAGGAAAATTGGTGCATGCAGTGAAGGCACCACACTGTTTGTCGGTGCCTGGGCTCTATCAAGGCACATGATCTCGGTCCGTATGTCTCCACCCGAAAGTGAAATGTCACTGTGGGATCTTGGATTTATCCAATAGTTATACATGGCATCACTGCCGAAGGAACTGCCAGTCATAAGGATCCAAAATTGTTAGGATCACGAGACTTAAGGCTGGTCGTAATGGGGAGAATCATTTACTCGTATCATGCTGTGAGACTAGTGTATGATACTACTTCTGTAATGCATAGTAAGGTAGTATCTTAGTTTGCCTTATTAATTGTCATGCATGACACAAAGTAGTACAACATTTAACATGGTACCACATCCTCTCTTTCCACATTTAATTGTGTGTCCCATAATCCAAAAAGTCTAGTTGGCATGCATGATACCGCTTATGGTACTCCCATTACTACCAGCCTAAGACCCAATAGTGAATCTTGCTCACTAGCTGCCTAGGGACACTTGGCAGTGATGGGCATGCTAGAAAGGTCTATTATCTAATATTGTCAATTAGCACATGCAATCTAAATGTTACGAATAAATAATCATATGTTGTTCCCAATAAATGTTTGAGGATATTTTTATCTGTGTTTTGATATAAATGATTGTTTTTGTATTTTCCACAATCATTTAAGTGAAATTGGGACTAATAGGAGCAGTAAGATATATATCTACCGGTGAATTAGTGACTAGTGCGAGTGGCAAGATATCTACAAATCAATTACCACCCATGATATCTATATTACACGGTGACACAATTCAAGTATAAATAAGAGTTACTCATATTTACTTGTATATACATGTACTACCAGAAATATATTGGATCATATGAAACATGTTCTTTTTACTAGTTCTCTGGACGATGGTTCTCACATCACCATCTACCGCCACATATAGTGCCCATGTGGAAGCGAATGTCCCAACAACTTGGTGTCACTGGACGTCATGTTAAATAATAGTGAGATCAAACTAGCAGAAGCAATCTACCACTCGGGAGCTGGGAATGGGAGGTCAAGGGCGTGGATACAAATAACCTTAAGTTTAGCCAAACAATGTATTGGATTGCACGATCTTATATGATGTAAATATTCCTATAAGAGTGACTAAGAGTTCAGTATTGAGATGTTTAATTTTGTGGTTCTGCTTGGGAGGGCATCAAATAGTTACTACCTGTTTATCAAATAATGTTATATATGTATTATTACATAAGAGCCAGGAAGGGATAATTTATATTTAAGATACGGGCGCCACACTATGAGGATCATTGCATCATGACTGGATCGGAGTGCTAGCACCAGCAACAATCTCATAGGAGCAGTAGAAATAGCAGTAGCATTTGAAGTCGTCACAAGTGCCAGAAAAGGTGTTGGGCTTTCAGCTTGGCAACACGATTGCAACCGTAGCCATTGGCGCCAAGGCACAGTCTGTGATAATTCCTGCTTAGGTGTGTATGTGCAAAGAGTATCCGATGGACGCCGACTGCGTGCATAAAGGGCATTGAACATACTACACACGCGATGCAAGAACGTGGTTATAATTAGCCGAATGATTAATCGAAACAACATATTAATATATGTAGCATGAACCAGCCAATTTAACGCCAAAACTGACTTAAGCTGTTAGGAGAGATACGGACAATTCAGTTATACTTCCACTGTTCATACATGTGCACATACATACCGGCCACGATGACAATTAGAAGCACGATCGAGAGAGATTCTTTTCTAAAGGCGCCATTGGTTGTTTTTTTGGGAAGTTTTTGAATGTTGAAGAAAAGAATGAGCGAGCAGTTTGGGTGGACGATCGAGTGAGAAGTCCGACAATCTATATATCACATGCCTAGTGTGTTCCACCATAAAATAAAAGCATGAACATAGGATTCTCCGATCCTATTCTCCTAGTGTTTTCCAACAGAAGCACAAGAATCCATAAACATGTTTGTATTCAGTGTTTTATTTACAACGAAGTTTCACATCAACCACGTTATATATTGTCAGCATTTGATGACCAGGTCCTCTTTGGATGTGGTCTCAAGGACAAACTAACATAGCTTAATCCGCCTAAGTAAACATGACACCAAGTTACATTGGTACTAACCTACCTCGCTTGTCCACTAATACGCTGCATGAATATCGAATCACACTGATCGTTAAAAAATATTGATGTATGTGTGTGTGTTTCAGTTTCATTTTCTGATCCTCCATCAAAGCAAGGCTAATAATATAGCCTATTGATGGTTGTATGGATCTTTGCAACCGGGCTCTCAACCTACTCATATACTAGTAGTTAGGTCTTCACTATCAATACATGATCCGCTTTCTTCTCTCACAGAGTTTCCTATTTCTTGTGCGTAGGGCCCTGTTTGGATGAGCTTGGACTAATGATTAGTTGACAAGTGATTAGCTGACTATTAGGCCCTGTATTACATGCGTCGAGTATTTGGTGAGCATGGCTAGCATGCAGCATGCGTGATCAGTACACTCTCTGTTTCTTTTCTTTTTACTCCGCGCATAAAATTCCAAAATTGTAACAAAAAATACGAACATCTACAATACTAAAACTATATATTATGAAATTACATTTCATGACGCATCTGATAATATTGATTTCATATTGTGAATGTTGATATTTTTTAATATAAAGTTAGTCAAACTTAACAAAGTTTGACTTTGACCAAACTTTATCGAGTTAAAAGCACCCTAGGTACCTCAACTTGCAAAGAATGTGATGATCTAGTCCCAAACTTGCAAAACTGCACTCCGCCATCCCTCAACTTGCACTGGATGTGACAATTTGGTCCTAGGCCTATCACAACACGACATTTGGCAGCCAGGTGGCCGTACCGGTCGTCGTGGCAATTTTGCACTCAATTTTATATGCAAACTAAAAAGAAACGGAGGAGTACATACTGCCCTATACCAACAAGTTAAGTCAGGCACACACCTGTAGTCATATATGCGCTCCTTTTTGCTCGAAAGTTTGGACAAAAGTTTGCAGTAGTTGTACAGTACAGGTCCAAGATCTTCCAGCTGCTACTTCCCAGAGTTAGTTGGGTAGCCTCCTCTAGACCATTGGTGGTACTGTACGTGTCAGGCCGACCCTAGCACCATCACC
>JAHHZJ010004017.1:0-27873 GCA_021437245.1 Aegilops speltoides | reverse complement strand
CCTTGGGTTAGATCGCCGCCATACAGGGCTTTCAACGGATTATGATCGGATCGGGCTTAAACCTGACCAGAGGGAAATCAATCTCCCGCCGATCACTCACCTGGTGGCAATCATCGATGAACGAGACAAGAACACTTCTTCCCCTAAGTTAAAAACCAGCTATGTTCAGATCTCCGAACCCATTAAACTGGATATTCTTCCTTCGGATGGGACCCCATGTCCCCCGAACTCCAGGTCGGACTTAGGGTCCGGGGAGCGCTTGGATCTTCCCGGACCCGAACCGGTGACCTCGGAGATTTCACAAGCTCCGAATAAAATTCTGGGTAGGGATTCAAGTTTTAGCCCACCCGCCCACCACAATCAATACTCTCCAAGTAATTCAAGCCCTCCTGACATACATGACCTCATGTATGTACGGCAGCAACCTCAGGAAACGGTCCATCACTTTTAAGCCAGGTTTCTACTTGTCAAAAACAAGATTAAAGATTGTTCGCGTGCGATCGGTCTCGGTTTTTCGTCACAATTCGTCGATGGAATTGAATTCCCTCGACCGCCGTATCTGAGTTTCACGGAACTATCGCAAGTAATGCGAAATCTGCGCGATGGAAAGCACATGGAAGGCCCAAAACCCAATTGGAACCCGCTGCCTTTAAGCGATTGCCTGCCGAGCAAACAGGTACACCCTTATGGGGCATCCGATCATAAGCCCGTCGGCAAGAAACAAACCCTTCACGGGACATAGGTCCGTCCTAGGCGAACTCCTCGACAAGCCTTCGATTCATGCAGCGCGAGCACAAACCAACTCACAACCTTCGGGCATCTGGGTACTCCGGCAAGTGGCTAAAGCGGTGAGGCTATCCTCACCACCGTTACTCGAGAAGCATTCTCCGGAGGATGGCAATCTTAGCATCTTAGGTCTTGATACCTTCTCTTCAAATAATCAGCGCAAAAGGGCACTCTGCGACCTCGCGAAATCAACAAGTAACGCAATGAGCCCATGGAGCACGCAATAACTTTCATCGTTGACGGCAGACCAGGGCCCGATCAATCCGGCACCACCACCTTGGTCTTAAACCCAATTATGGATGGCTTCGACTCACTAAAGTTCTCATGGATGGGGGCGGACTTAACCAATATTTTAAAATCACAACATCTCTTAAAAATAGGGTGCATTTTTCAAAATTTTGAACATTTTGAAAAATGAACAATTTTTAATCGAACATTTTTGGAACATGATCGAGTAAGGCGTAATAAGTTGTAACAAACCGTTTGAGCGGGATACAATGCCCTATCACTTTTTTGCATAAATTTTATCTCTTGTAATTGTACCACAAAGTCTTTTCTTTTTACTTGAGAAATCTCCTTATCGACCTAGCCGGGTTCCTTAGCTTGGGGAAAATGTAGGATCCCTTTGGGGCACCGGCTTGCATCGATGGCTTGATGAAAGCGGATGTGATTTTTCTGTCTGCATCGCATCTAAATAATGATAAGGCAAATGAGCTTAGGATTAAACTTTGTTTCGATCTCTTCCATTTTGTGCAAAGTGATGGTCTGTCAGGAGGGCTTGTACTCTTTTATAATCTTTCAAATGAAGTAGTGTTGAACTATTTGTTCCCTAAGTTTATTGATGGCTTTGTGATGGAGGGCAATTCTGTTGCATGGCGTATTACAGGGTTCTATAGTGAACCAAGGTGGGACATGAAGCATATATCATGGACAGCTCTACGAGACTTACACAATACACTTTTGCTTCGGTACACCCTCCTAATACAAAAAGGGCTGAGATTGCTCGATACCCCTTCGTAACGAGGGGCATGATTGCCATGTCTTAAAAAAGAGCCCACCCGCCGCCCGCCGATTATACGTAGACGAATACGTTCGTACAGAAACGCCGCATGATGCATGCAGGGCTCGCCTCAGCTGCCGCGACTGGCCTGCCCCGTTTTCGCCTGCGTCGCTGCCCAGGCTGCCGCGCTGCACGGACTGCGCCGCTGCCCCGCTTCCGCCTGCCCCGCTTCAATTGCTACAACATGAACAAGTTCTGTTGATTTTATGCTCACTTGACTATATCGTTCTCTCTCCTCTGGCCTAGACCAACCCCAGCCAAAAAGATCACTCTTGCACTGCACTGGCAACCTATCTCTCGCATTTTTCGACAAACGATGGAGGACACAACACTTTGGTATTTCAGACAATTTAAGATGATGCAGAACAAAGAGAATGTGTTTGCAAGGCAGCCCTTTTCCGAACCATCCTGAGACACATGTATGATATAGTTTCTTCTGAGTTGCCTGGTTCATGCACAACATTATACCTGAACTTGTGGTTATCCTGTCATGTCACGATGAATGTCTGACATTCAATTCCTACTAGTGTCTCAAATATCTCCAGTTGTCCCATCTACTTCAGATCATCTTGCAGAATATAGAAATTAGCAGGAGTGAATACATTCGCAGCATGCTCCTCAATGGCCTTATATTCAGTAACCGCCGGTGGTACTTTCTGATTAGTCTCACAGTCATCATTTGCCTCGTTCTCAAGGAAGCGAACTATGCAGTTCTCATAATGCACTACCAAATCAACTATGGTCATACCATGTCGAGGTGAAGGGAGGAGTTGAGGCTTTCACTCCTCTGGTTAGTACGCATACCAAGAAAAATCCATCTGAAAGATATGATGCTTCCCAAAGTCTCCTCTTCCTATACATCTTGTTTAGCCACTCTTCAGTTATATCTGTCTTCCATTTATCAACGAAGTCGGTCCATCTCTGCTCGTAGTTGTCTTGAGAGGTGGAATAGTACAGGAGCGATCTAAACACATCTAGTGACTTCTAATGTAGGTGCCTCTGCATATTTTTCTCGATATGCCATGAGCAAATACGACGGAGCACATCTGAAAGGACACTCCGAATTGCTCGGATCATTGCAGAGTCACCGTCTGTGATTATTGACTTTGGCTTCTTTTGACAATTTTCCCTCATAAAAGTCTGAAGCAGCCACACATACGTCGCTTCGGTCTCGTCGGAAGCAATGGCTCAACCAAAAAATTTTGTGCAACGATGGTTATTAACACCGACGAAGGGGATGAACGGCATGCAATATCTATTCATCTTATACGTGTTGTCAAACACGACCACATTTCCGTAGTCCTGATAGTCCCTCCGCGACTATGCATCGTACCAGAACATACACTTCAACCGCCCTTCCTTATCTAGCACGTACTCGAAGAAGCAGTCTGGGTCCTTCGCCTTTCTGCTCCTCATAATGCCCACTGTCGTCTCAGCATCACCCTTTGCAATGAGCTTCATTTTCTCCCTGCAGCAAAGATTGTACATGTCCCGCCTAGTAAGTCCGCATTTATCGTACGAACCGTACCTACTGATGAAGTTGTCCACCATTATATGCTTCCTAATTCCAGCCCCTTGCATAGCCAGTATCTCTGCCTCGTGCCATCTCCAATCCGTCTGTGTGACCACAGAAAACAAACCTCATCGGGTCGAGCCATCACCTGGTTGTGATCGTCCACGAATTACGCGACGAACCAAACTCCATGTGCCCTATCCAATTTCACCACCATCTGCGCACCGCACTCGCATCGGTCTCGGGTCTAAGCAACCTTCCCTCATTTCACCTTATCTCTCCTGATGTTGAACCCATGCTCTTTGGCGTGCTTGTTGTAGAATATGTATGCATCCCCTTGTCATCGAAAATTTATAGCCATGACCTTCCAATGTGTCTCCATCATCTGTTGCTGGTATTGAGCCTCCTCAATGTCCATCTCTGCTTCGTCGTCACCACCATCAGGACCATCTGAGCCCTCCTACAGAATTACATATGAAACTATGTTAGTTTTTATCATCTATTACAAACTACTGCAAGCGGTACAAAATGTTTGAACGAACCTCGCTCAAGTTATCGGCCCATGATTCCTTAAAATTATTTTGCTCATTCTCAACGTCCACATCTTCCAGTAAATTAAGAACACAGACAAACAATTACACATATGGTACTGCCAATTGAAAAATGGAATCAGATAGACTTCACTTACGTTTTCACTGTTTGCACCATGTTCATTATTTTCAAAATCCTCTGAAGGTAAGATATCATATGGTGACCACGATTTGTTATCGCTGCTCTCATCATCTTCATAACTAGTATCATTATCGGTCCGATTGGCCTCATTCATACCATTATCATTGGCCGTAAATGAGGTTTCTTCGTCCATTTAAACACACGTTACTACCAACACCGCACATCATTGAAAAACACATTATCCCACTTTAAATTCGAAGTTCATACAATGGGTCATACAATGAGTAAATTGCAACATTTAACCTATGAGGATTAAAAATGATTTCTTTCTAAATCTTTTCTACTCATCTAGATAGGTGGTACAAGGCTTCGATGACAAACCTTCAGCGGCGGTGTCGACATCTCCGGTCAAGGACGATGGGGCCTTGAGGCATGGACCTCCGGCGTGATTCAAGACGGCGGCGACGTGGAAGACGATGAATGCACCCACGGGATTACCGGACAGATCCGCGGCGGCGGACGAGTGCGGTGGCCGGCGTGGGACGTCGGGACAGTTAGAGGCGCCGTGGGACGTCGAGGTGGTTAGAGGTGGCGAACGCACCATCGATGCGGAAAATCGCGATGTCCAAGACGTGGCCGGCCACTTCCCTAACTGTCGACCGTGACGTGGGACACGAGGGGTTTGGAACGGGCGGCGTGGGAGATCGGGGTGCTTAGAGGCAGCGGACGCGACGTCGATGCGGAAAATGGCGACATTCAAGACCTGGCCACTCGTCAGCCGACCCGCGACGATCCAGATTAGCAGCCGCGTAATCGCCGGGCGGTAGGCGGGCTCGATCGATCGACGCTTTTTTGCCTCTCGGTGGGCGGCGTGATCGAGGAGTCTCGTGCATTTTTTTCTTACGCATGTGTATTCGTACGGTCGGGGGTAAGGGTGTATGCCTATGATACGAGGTGGGTATACGTTTCCTCTGTATGACCATTCTGCCCTTCTACGTTTTGTTGGGGGGTGTGCCGAAGCACTTCTCCACACAATAATGCCACTAGACCGTGGATGTTATTTGGTGACTTCAAAGAGATTTTGATAGCAAGTGAGAAGGAAAGATGGAGTACCCGTCCGCAACAATACATGCAAAATTTCAGAGATTGTGTTGACGATTGCGGGCTACAAGAAGTTATATTGATTGGAGATCCGTTTACCTAGAGCTGAGGAGTTATAAAAGAGGGCATGGATAGAACGTTTTGCAATGAAACTTGGGCAGGAAAGTTCCCTTATACGGCTGCTGTCCATGAACATCATGTTCACTTGGATCATAGGCCAATCCTACTGGACACACATTATTTTGAATCGGTTATGAGGCAGCAGCCGAAGGTGGAGAAAAGGTTTGAAGCATGATGGCTTAATGAAGAAACGGTTAATGAGGTTGCCAATGCTACATGGGAATGAGCAAAGATGGCTGGAATAGGGCCTTCTCAAGTTGATCGAACAAAGGCAGTGAAAAATGACTTGCCCCAATGGGACCGTGACATTTTGAAAGGACCAAAGAAAAGGATAAGTAAACTGAAAAATGAGATGGAGAAATTAAGAAGAGGGCCATTGTCACCCGAGGTCCGGGTAAAATTGAAAGAATTGCAAATCCACATTGAAAATCTCCTGGACCAGGAGGAACTCATTTGGCTACAGTGTAGACGTGCCAACTGGCTGCTTCGTGGTGACCGAAACACCTCATTTTTTCATAATGCGGCCACAACATGTAAGAAATGAAACTGCATCAAATGGTTACTTGATGACACTGGAGTGTGGAGGGAGGATATTAATGACATGAATAGAATTATTTCTGGATACTTGAAGGACTTGTTTGCCTCTAGTGTCAAAGCACAGATATCAATGTGTTATCTATGGTCCAACACAGAGTTACGGGGGCGATGAATGCCGCGCTTATGGCACCATACTCACCCATGGAAGTGAAGAAGGCATTATTTTATATTGGGGATTTTAAAGCTCTGGGACCGGATGGGCTTCATGTTGTCTTTTATAAGAGGTTTTGGTCAACGTTGGGAGATGATTTGATCTCAGAGGTGCTCACGCTCACAGCTGTAAGTTCTAGGGTCATGCCCCATGGATGGAATGCCACTTCGATTGTTATGATTCCAAAGGTAAATACCCCCAAAAAAGTCACACAACTTAGACCAATCAGTCTCTGCAATGTTGTTTACAAGGTCATATCCAAGATGATTGCGACTAGATTAAAAAATTTGCTGCTGGAGATTATTAGTCCAACTCAAAGTGCCTTTGTTCTAGGGAGACTTATTACTGATAATGTACTCATTGCTTATGAAAGCTTGCATGCATTAAAACAAAAGAAGGTGGGCAAGGAGGGTTGGTGCGCTGTGAAACTCGACATGCAGAAAGCTTATGACAAAGTCGAGTGGGTGTTTTTGGAAGCAATTTTGTTGAAGCTTGGTTTCTATGTTGACTGGGTTAAGTTGATCATGTGTGTATCGTCAGTTGAGTATAGTGTCAGATATAACTCAGTCGAGACTGAGTCCTTTAAACCCTATAGAGGCTTGAGGCAAGGGGACCCACTATCCCCATATGTATTTCTTCTCTGCACTTAAGGTTTAATTGGCCTACTATTTCATGCAAAACAGAATGGGGAATTGGAGATTGGGTATGTTGAGATGCTCCCAGCAATAACTAACCTATTGTTTGTTGATGACTCTTTGATCTTGATGAACCCCCAATGTTGCGAATGCGAGTTGCTTGAAATCAATTCCTGTTTTATATTGTGGTCTCTGGGGAACTTGTGAGTGCGGAAAATTCAAGTATATTCTTTAGTCCAAGTACAGAGGTGAACATGAAGGCCTAGGTATGCGAATGCCTTAATATTTTGACTGGGGCTCTAAATGACGAGTACTCAGCACTGTCAGATACTCTGGGTCTTATAAGAGTGAAAATTTCCAATACTTAATTGACCGTCTTATTCATAGGATCATGGGATGGAAGGAAAAATGCATGTCGTCAGGGGGAAAGAAGTGCTCCTAAAGTCGGTAGCACAATCCATACCTACTTATGCAATGTCCGTCTTTAAAAACCCTAACATAATTTGCAAAGGAATCATAGATGTGATGTCTCATTTTTGGTGGGGTGATGATGCGACACAAAGGAGAATGCATTGTTTTGCATGGTGGAAAATGCGCATACCAAAGAAAAATGGCGGGATGGGTTTTAAAGATATTCATTGCTTTAATCTTGCCCTATCGGCCAAACAAGCATGGCATTTATTGATAATCCAGATTCCCTTTGTGATGTGATTTTGATGTCTACTTTCCGGATGGTGATCTCTTGAGTGCTACTCTAGAAAAGAAAGCATCTTATACGTGGCAGAGTAATATGGCAGGAGTGGAAACCCTGGGTCATGGACATATTTGGAGAATCGGACATGCGGAAAAGTTAAAATATGGGAGGATGCTTAGGTACCTCACTCTCCATCTAAAAAGATAATCACGTTTAGAGGGAATAGTTTGATCTCTTGGGTCTCTGACTTGATTGACCCGACATCTGGAGAATGGGATATACAGCTCGTGAACCAAAATTTCTGGCAAGTGGATGCCCAAAGAATTATCGTCATCCCACTTCTGGTTCATGAAATTTCAGACTTTGTGGCTTGAAATCTGACTAAAATTGGGGTGTTCTCTATATGTTTAGCATACCATGCGGAGTGGGACTTCCAATATGGACATAGGATCCAAAATAATGTAAGCGCATAGATACGAAAAGATATTTGGGGGTCGATCTGGAAGTTGTTGCACCTGTTGGTGCAATAATTTGCCTCCTTTTATTTTGAAGATTGTTTTAAAGATTGTTGACATAAATAGTAAGGGACTAATGTGTTTGCTAGTGCACACAGAGTAGCAGGTCCTGAAGTCATAAGGAGTTTTCTATAAACTCCGAGGAATATGCCCTGCGTGGCAGCGAGCATTATTCACGAATATTATGCTGTAAAGAGTGACCCCTAAAATTGTTGACACAAAGCAATTTGTCCAGAGGGTTCCAAAGGAAGTGACTACAGCCAAAGGAAGTCGAAGAAGAAGTGAAAACGTAGAATTTGTTTCGTTGTTCCACTGTTCTTTCATTTAAGTCGAAGGACCATCGTACTATTAAGAGGGGTGTAGTGTTTGAAGCTTAGGTTCTCTTTGTGTCCCGAGCAAATACTTGCCAGCAAGAGTGTGATCTTCTTTGCTGCGGGAGATTTGACTCTGACCGAAGAGTTAGCATTACTTGTTCCTCAAGTAATGTTACCGTTACTCCAAAATCTGACCATTGTAAATGTGTCGGTTGGCCATTGGCTGGACCAGATGTTCAAAATGGTCATTTCCCATCAAGGAAGGCTACGGCTATAAATAGCCACCCCACACCGGCTTTGTCTGGTGGCCGCTCCATTTGGTTCTGAGAAGATTGTTGAGCAACCCCCTCTCCAGAGTGATTTGAGTTTAAAATCCACCGAGAGAAAAACTCTAGAGCCGAAGAATTAGATAGTGGTTTAGCATCACTCGAATCTAACTCTAGTACGCTCCACCTACTTTTGAGAGCTGCAAACTCTCTAGATGGTTATGTGTCATTCATTTCAGAGACCAATAGTGGTTGTGGTTCTCGAAAAAGAAGTCTGTAAAGGTTCAGAGATCACCTCAAGTATGTACCACGAGTAATCGACATTGGTTGACGAACTAATTGTCGAGGAGAATAGGGCGAAGAGAGTTTATCTTCTATGTTAAATCACAACCCCTCCAACCAGATGTAGTCCTTGTGCAGAAGGACGAACTAGTCTACCAAATCCTTGTCTTCATCGTGCATTATTAGTTATTTCTTCACACTATTCCATTCGATTTACCCCGCTTTTATGATTACCATCATGTGACTTCCTTCGATGACCGTGCTCAGTTTTAGTTCGGTAGTTTACTTTCACTCATTGTTGTTTGGTATCCTTCTTTCCATTGATGTGTTCTGAGAGTTTTGAAGTTTACGAAAGAAATTTTAAAACTCCCGTTCACTCCCCCACTTTGGTAGACATACTTTGTTCCTACAGTGCCCTTGAAAGATTAAGATATTCATTTGGAGAGTGCTGCATAGTGCTATACCTTGCCGCTCAATACTTGCAAATAAGCACATGAAGGTCAAAGATCACTATCTGGCTTGTAATTTGGGGTCGGATAACATCCTTCATTTGCTTTTGAGTGCCCTAAGTCTGTTGAGGTATGGAAGCTTCCTATGGAATATATGATGTTATTAAGAAGGCAATTCACTAGTTTATCTTCTTTGGACATTGGAGATTGAAGCGGGTCCATCATTAGGGAATGATGTGATGGCTGAAGACAACCAGCTAGCTCTAGATCTGAAGAGTTTGCTAGAGCTTTCCAAATGTCAATTATTCATTTCCTTAGAACAGTTGTGCAATCGGATCTGTAGGATTGCTTTGGGTGAAACATTCATGGTGGGTGACTATAAAGGTGTCACTAGGTATCTCAAAGTGTCTACTTGGGTTGTACATCGGATGGTTTGTCCTCCATGGAGAGGTATCTTGGATTTCGGATGCATCATCATAATTGAGTCAATGTGACCCAATTTGCAGCCCGGGATCATTGCATTTTATGATTAAAGTGACTTGCTAATGAGATTTAAGCGGAGGTATTGGGATACCAGTCGAATTCTCGGGCAAAAGGCTCCGATTGACAAAGGAATTTATGGGTTGATTGAATCCTAACATCTTGGTTCATCCGATGGAGATCTCGAGGCCCATGTAAAGCCAACATGGGTACCGATTCCTTTGTTGGTTATTATTTGGAATTCATCTCTGTATGTCCGTGTCTCCCAAAACCCGTAGGGTCTACTAGGTTCGGTGGCCTAGGGTTTAGAATATTAGTATGCATTAACCGAAGTTTTGGAGTCTCGGATAGTCTAGGTTCGCGACAAGTTAGGAATGGTCGGTGAAGTTATATATAGAAGTCAGGTTTTAGATCCGGGAAAGTTTGAGTCCGGTAATTGTCATGGACCAGGAAGAATCTGAAGGGTCCATGGTGGGACCTATCCGGAGGGCCTGGGCTGAAGGTGGGAGGAACCCCTTGGGCTTGGTGCATGAAAAATGCCAGAGGCAATAATAAAGTTATTATTATTTCCTTTTCTTAAATTTTATTATTCTGCCGAATTGAAAGGAACAAATACATGTGTGATTTGCAAGCAGGTCCCACTAGTATGGCCTCTACTTGCTCTTTTAAAAGGGTTATGTTCCTACCAGGACAAAGTTGATTTATTGGATCAATCATTAGTGAATGTCGATTGACATACCCATTCCATTACCTGGTCGTTTAGGTATGTTGCTAAAGCTTTCCATGACTTATACATGTTCCTATGACTTGAGATTATGCAACTCCTTTATCGGAGGAACAGTGTGCTACCAAGCGTCCTAGCTGGGTGATTTAAAGGTGCTCTTGGTGTTCCAAGGTACTTGTTGGGTTGGCGTATTTTAGATTGGTTGCCTCGTTGAAGGTAACACGGCCCTCTCTAATGCACACACTTAGCCTTGCAAGCATTCAATTAATGGTTAAGTTGGATGAGGTTTAGGTAAAGAGATTGCGTGTAGATAACAAGGTATTGGGGATCGAATCTGGCAAATGCTATACGATGGACAAGGGAACAAGCTTATGGTTTTGCGTGTTGCCATAAAGATCTTTTAAATTGTAAACCAATATGGCTCAGGTCCGCTATTGGTATTGAAACAGTTTCGGTATGTCTACGATGTTCTTCAACCCGTAAGTCCCTTGAACCAAAGGTTGAGGACTTAATTGGTTTTGAGTTTTGATGTACCGAATGGATTTCCATAAGGGGGGAAAAAGTCCGAAAGGTAACATAAAGAAATATTGGGGGTATATTTCAAAGGTTGGGTGGAATTGTTTGGGGCTAGGGATTGGAACCCCGGTAAAATGGGTTATTCCTTATAAGGAAAAGGAAGGGAGGGGCCCCCCCCTTTGGGGAAAAGGGGCCCCCTTTTTCCCCTTTTTCCTTCTCCTTAAATAGGAAGGGGGGAAACCATTAAGGTTTCCCCTAAAAGCCCCCCTTCCCTTTTTCCCCTTTTTTTGGGGGGACCCGAAAAAGTTATCTTAGCGCTTACCTTCGGTCCCCCACAATTTCAGGTAATTGGGGTGCAGGAAACCCCGGGGAAACATCAAATGTCACCCGCCCTCGTCTTGTAACTCCCCGGGGTTGCATGGAAAGGGGGGTTAAACGGCTCGGTTTAAGAACTTCATAAATGGGTCATCTGGGGAAAAATTTTCTTGGGGCCCCCCCGGCTCCTGCGGAAAAACTCCCCTGGCTTGTCCCAGACTTGGTTCTGGATTTTTTGAAATTCTGTTCCCCCTCTGCCTTTTTTTTTGATTTATTGCGGTAAACACAAATTGTGGGTTTATCCTTCCACAGCCTTTGGTTGGCGGAGTTGGGGCCCCACCCTTTGGTTCCGAACTTTTTGCCGTGATTTGACATATGACACTTCGGTTTTAACTTTAGTTGGCAGGTGTGGTCCCGGCCTTCGAAGGTTAAAACCAAACTTCCATCTTGGGTTATGACTATGAGATTTTCTTCTTAACGGCAAAAAATTAAAAAATGAACATCTAATTTTTTGCGGGGCTGTTAATGATTTAGGCCGAAGTGCTATATTTTAGTATAGTGTCTGTTTTTAACGGTGACAAGAACACTTCTTCCCTAAGTTAAAAGCAGCTATGTTGGGATCTCCAACCCATTAAATCGATATTCTTCCTTCGGAGGGGACCCCACGCCTCGAACCTGGTCGGACTTAGGGTCCGGGAGCTTGATCTTCCCGACCAACCGTGACCCGGAGATTTTACAAGTTCAATAAAATTCTGGGTAGGGATTCAAGTTTTAGCCCACCCGCCCACCACAATCAATACTCTCCAAGCAATTCAAGCCTCCCGACATATATGACCGATGTATGTACAAAGCAACCTCGTGAAACGGTCCATCACTTTTGGGTTGTTTCTACTTGTCAAAACAAGATTAAAGATTGCTGCGACGACGATGCGGTCTCGGTTTTTGTCACAATTGCGCCAATGGGGAATTCGAATCTCGACCGCCGTCAGATACAGAGTTTCACGGAACTATCGCAGTAGTACGGAAATATGCACGATGGAAAGCACATGGAAGGCCCAAACCCAATTGGAACCCGCTGCCTTTAAGCAGTAACGCCGGCAAACAGGTACACCCTTATGGGGCATCCGATCATAATCCCGCGGCAAGAAAACAAACCCTTCAGACATAGGTCCGCCCTAGACGAACTCCTCGACAAGCCCTATTAGATTCATGCAACGCTGAGCACCAAACCAACTCACAACCATCGGCATGGGTACTCCTAAGTGGCTAAAAGCGTGAGGCTATCTCACTCATCACTTCTCAGAGAAGCATTCTTCGAGGATGACGATCTTAGCATCTTTATGGTCTTCGATAGACTTCTCTTCAAATAATCAGCGAAAAGGGCACTCGCGACTACCGAAATCAACTAAGTAACCGCATGAGCCCATGGAACGACGCTGAAATAACTTTCATCGCTGACGACTAACCAAGGGCCCGACGATCCGAAAGCACCACCACTTTGGTCTTAAACCCAATTATGGATGGCTTTCACTCACCAAAGTTCTCATGGATGAGGCGGCGGACTTAACCAATATTTTAAAATCACAACATCTCTTAAAATAGGAGTGCATTTTTCAAAATTTTGAACATTTTGAAAATGAATAATTTTTTGAAAATGCACATTTTCGAACATGATCGAGTAGGCGCATAAGTTGTAACAAACTTCGCTTGAGCGGATACAATGCCCTATCACTTTTTTTGCATAAATTTTATCTCTTCCGTAATGTATGTCACAAAGTCTTTTTCTTTTACCTTGAGAAATCTCCTTATCGACCCAGCCCGGTTCCTTAGCTTGGGGAAAATGTAGGATCCTTTGGGGACCGGCTTGCATGCTGGCGGCTTGTAGCCTGTACTTGCAATGGAGCCAAGGTTCGATTCTTAGCTGATCCGGGTTTGCCGGCACGGGCATGGGCTCTCCATGCAACCTGTCCGATGGTCTCACGCGAGAAGTGATGTGCTAGCCAAGTTGATGCTTTTATTGTGTTGATTACCGGTTGGTTCAAATCTGCTTCTCCATCATGATGATTACATCCATGGTATTACTACATATGGCTCATATGGTGTCTATGCATCGATCTAGGCTGCGATGAAAGCGGATGTTAGTTTTTGTCCTAAACGATCTAAATAATGAGAAGCGCTTAGGATTAGACTTTGTTTATCTCTTCCATATTGTGGAAAGTGATTGTCCGTCAGAGGGCTTGTACTCTTTTGTAATCTTTCAAATGAAGTAGTGTTGAACTACTCTGCTCCCTAAGTTTATTGATGGCTTTGTGATGGAGGGCAATTTCACTGCATGGCGACATGAGGACCTATGGTGAGCCAAGGTGGGACATGAAGCATATATCATGGACAGCTCTCACGAGACTTACACAATACACTTTTTTTTCTAGACACCTCCTAATACACAAAAGGGCTGAGATTGCTCGACACTTCTTGAACGAGGGGCATGATTGCCATGTCTTAAAAAGAGCCCACCCGCCCGCCAATTATATCGTGAGACTAACACGCTGCATAAACGCCGAATGATGCATGGCTCGCCTCACCTGCCGCGACTGGCTCGTTGCTGCCCTCTAAGTCAGCGTTCAGTTGCCGCATCAAGACGGACTGCCCCGCTTCCGCCCGCTTCAATTGCTACAACATGAACAACTTCTATTGATTTTATGCTCACTTGACTATATCATTCTCTCCTCCGCCTAGACCAACCCCAGCCAAAAGATCACTTTTAATCAAGACCGCAACCTATCTCGTGATTTTTCGACAAACAATGGAGGACACAACACTTTGGTATTTCGTATAATTTAAGATGATGCAACAAAGAGAATGTGTTTGCAAGGCAGCCCTTTTCCGAACCATCCTGAGATACATGTATGATATAGTTTCTTCTGAGTTATCTGGTTCATGCACAACATTATACCCGAACTTGTGGTTATCATGTCATGTCACGATGAATGTCCGACATCTCGATTCCTACTAGTGTCTCAAATATCTCCAGTTGTCCCATCTACTTCAGATCATCTTGCGAATAGAAATTAGCAGAGGAATACTTGCAGCATGCTCCTCAATGGCCTTATATTCAAGAACTGCGGTGGTACTTTTATGATTAGTCTCACACCATCATTTGCCTTGTTTCAAGGAAGCTTAACTATGCAGTTCTCATAATGCACTACCAAATCAACTAAGGTCATACCATGTCGAGGTGAAGGGAGGAGTTGAGGCTTACCCTCCGTTAGTACACATACCAAGAAAAATCCATCCGATGGTTAGTACGCATACCAAGAAAAATCCATCCAATGATACGATGCCCCAAAGTCTCTCTCTTCCTATACATCTTGTTTAGCCACTCTTCGCTTATCCGCCTTCCATTTATCAACTAAGTCGGTCCATCTCGTCAGAAGTTGTCTTGAGAGGTGGAATAGCACAGAGCGATCTAAACTCATCTAGTGACTTCTAATGTAGGTGCCTCGCGATATTTTTCTCGATATGCCACAGCAAATACAATGGAGCAATCTGAAAGGACACCAATCGCCGGATCATTGCAGAGTCACCGCTCGTGATTATTGACTTTGGCTTTTTGACAGTTTGCCCTCATAAAAGTCTGAAGCAGCACACATATGTCGCTCGTCTCGTAAAACAATGGCGCAACCAAAAAAAATTGTGCAACGATGGTTATTAACACCGACAAAGGGGATGAACGGCATGCAATATCTATTCATCTTATACGTGTTGTCAAACACGACCACATTTCAGTCCCGATAGTCCCTCCGCGACTATGCATCGCACTGCAACATACACTTCAACCGCCTTCCTTATCTAGCACGCATTAGAAGAAGTCCGGTCCTTCGCCTTTCGCTTCCTCATAATGCCCATCGCCGCCTTAGCATCACCCTTTGCAATGAGCTTCATTTTTCCCCGCAGCAAAGATTGTACACGCCCCGCCTAGTAAGTCCGGATTTATCGTGACGGACATTGCATCACCGGATGAAGTTGTCCACCATTATATGCTTCTAACTGCCTTGCATAGCCAGATTCGCCTCGCGCTATCTCCAATCCGCTCGTGGTGACCACGTAAAACAAACCTCGCCGGTCGAGCCATCACCGGTTGTGATCGCTCACAATGACGCGACGTAACCAAACTCCACGCCCTATCCAATTTCACCACCATCTCGCGACCAAGATCAAGATCGTCTGGTCTAAGCCCGCGGTGTGACCTCCATGGTTATGAATTTGCTCGCTTTCTCCTCGCCTAGAGCAAATTAACCGCTCAACCATATTATTCCCAAGCACCCTTCCTCATTTCACCTTCTCTCCCGACGTTGAACCCACACTCTTGGGCGTGCTTTTCAGTAGAATATGTATGCATCCCTTGTCATCGAAAAGTCATAGCCATGACCTTCCAATGTGTCTCCATCATCTTCGCTGGTATTGAGCACCCTCAATGTCCATCTCGCTTCGCCGTCACCACCATCGCACTATCCGAGCCCTCCTACAAAATTACATATGAAACTATGTCAGTTTTTATCATCTATTACAAACTATCGCAGTACAAAATGTTTGAACGAACCTGCCAAGTTATCGCCCATGATTCCTTAAAATTATTTTTTCATTCTCAACGCCCACATCTTCATGTAAATTAAGAACCTGCATAAAAAATTACACATATGGTACTCGCCAATTGAAAATGGAATCGATAGACTTCACTTACGCTTTTCACTGCTTGCACCATGTTCATTATTTTCAAAATCCTCTCAAGGTAAGATATCATATGGTGACCACGATTCGTTATCGCTGCTCTCATCATCTTCATAACTAGTATCATTCCGATTGACCTCATTCGCACCATTATCATCGGTCAGAATGAGGTTTCTTCGCCCATTTAAACACACTTTATCATTGAAAATGGTGACGTCCAACACTGCACATAATTGAAAAACACATTATCCCACGTTAAATTCTAAGTTCATACAATGGGTCATACAGATGAATAAATTGCAACATTTAACCTATGAGGATTAAAAATGATTTCTTACTAAATCTTCTCTACTCATCTAGATAGGTGGTACAAGGCTTCGATGACAAACCTTCAGCGGCGGTGTCGATACCTCCGATCAAGGCCAATGGGGCCTTGAGGCATGGACCTCCAGCGTGATTCAACATGGCGGCGACGTGGAAGACGATGAATGCACCCACGGGATTACCGGACAGATCCGCGGCAGACGAGTGCGGTGGCCGGCGTGGGACGTTGGGACAGTTAGAGGCGCCGTGGGATGTCGAGGTGGTTAGAGGTGGCGAAAGCACCGTCGATGCGGAAAATGGCGACGTCCAAGACGTACGCCATGTCCCTAATCGCTGACCGTGACGTGGGACATGAGAGGTTTGGAACGGGCGGCGTGGGAGATTGGGGTGCTTAGAGGCAGCGGACGCGACGTCGATGTGGAAAATGGCGACGTCCAAGACTCGCAAGCCACCGGCGCCGATGGTCTTCCACTCACACCGACCAAGAACGATCCAGATCAGCAGTCACAGATCGCGGGCGGCAAAGCGGCTCGATCGATCGGCGCTTTTTTGTTTCTCGGGCGGCGGGCTCAATATCGAGAGTCTCGTCGCATTTTTTTTTTCACGCATGTGTATTCGACAAATGGGGTAAGGGTGTATGCCTATGATACGAGGTGGGTATACGCTTCCTTCATATGACCATTCGCTTCTTCTACGTTTTAAAATAAGCACTTCTCCACACAATAATGCCATCGACCGTGGATGTTATTTGGCTAATTTTAATGAGATTTTGATAGTGAGAAGGAAGGAGAGTACTCATTCGCAACAATACATGCAAAATTTCAGAGATTGTGTGGACGATTGCGGGCTGAAAGAAGTTATGTTGATTGGAGATCCGTTTATCTGGAGCCGAGGAGTTATAAAAGAGCGCCTGGATAGAGCGTTTTGCAATGAATCCAAGAACATCATGTTCACTCGGATCATAGGCCAATCCTACTAGACACACATTATTTTGAGTCGGTTATGAGGCAGCATCCGAAGGTGGAGAAAAGGTTTGAAGCATGATGGCTTAATGAAGAAACGGTTAATGAGGTTGTCAATACTACATGGGAATGAGTAAAGATGGCTGAATAGGGCCTTCTAGCTGATCGAACAAAGGCAAAGAAAATGACTTCCCAATTGGACCGCTACATTTTGAAAGGACCAAAGAAAAGGATAAGTAAACTGAAAAATGAGATGGAGAAATTAAGAAGAGGGCTATTGTCACCCGAGGTCCGTAAAATTGAAAGAATTGCAAATCCACATTGAAAATCTCTCGACCAGAGGAACTCATTTGGTGCAGTAGTAGACGTGCAACAGCTCGCTTCATGGTGACCAAACACCTCATTTTTTTCATAATGCGTCCACGGCGTGTAAGAAATGAAATTGCATCAAATGGTTACTTGATGACACTTGAGTGTGGAGGGAGGATATTAATGACATGAATAGAATTATTTTTGGATACTTGAAGGACTTGTTTGCCTCTAGCATCCAAGCACAGATATCAATGTGTTACCTATGGTCCAACACAGAGTTACGGGGGTGATGAATGCCGCGCATATGGCACCATACTCACCCATGGAAGTGAAGAAGGCATTATTTTCTATTGGGGATTTTAAAGCTCTGGGACCGGATGGGCTTCACGCTGTCTTTTATAAGATGTTTTGGTCAATGTTGGGAGATGATTTGATCTCAGAGGTGCTCACAATCAGAAATTCTAGGTCATGCCCCATGGATGGAATGACACTTTGATCGTTATGATTCCAAAGGTAAATACTCAAAAGTCGCACAACTTAGACCAATCAGCCTCTCAATGTTGTTTACAAGGTCATATCCAAGATCATTGCAACTAGATTAAAAAATTTGCTGCTGGAGATTATTAGTCCAACTCAAAGTGCCTTTGTTCCAGGGAGACTTATTACTGATAATGTACTCACTGCTTATGAAAGATGGCATGCACTAAAACAAAAGAAGGTGGGCAAGGAGGGTTGGTGCGCCTGCAACTCGACATGCGTAAAACTTATGACAAAGTTGAGTGGGTGTTTTGGAAGCAATTTTGTTGAAGCTTGGTTTCTATGTCGATCGGGTTGTTGATCATGTGTATCATCGCTGAGTATAGTGTCGATATAACTCGCCGAGACCGAGTCTTTAAACCCTCTAGAGGCTTGAGGCAGGACCCACTATCCCCATACGATTTCTTCTCTCTCGCACTTAAGTTTTAATCGCCTACTATTTGATGCCGAATGTAATGGGGAATTGGAGATTGTTAAGGTATGTCGAGACTCCCGCAATAACTAACCTATTGTTTGTCGATGACTCTTGATCTTGATGAAGCCCAATGTTGCGTAATGCGAGTTGCTTGAAATCAATTCATGTTTTATATTGTGTGGCCTCCGGGAACTTGTGAGTGTGGAAAATTCAAGTATATTCTTTAGTCCAAGTACAAAGGTGAACATGAAGGCCTAGGTATGCGTAATGCCTTAATATTTTGACCGAGCCCTAAATGATGAGTACTTAGGACTGCGGCTACTGGTCTTATAAGAGTGACAATTTCAATACTTATTTGACCGCCTTATTCATAGGCTCATGGATGGAAGGAAAAATGCATGTCGCTAGGGGGAAAGAAGTGCTCCTAAAGTCAGTAGCACAAGGCATATCCTACTTATGCAATGTACGTCTTCAAAATTCCTAAGAGAATTTGCAAAGAAATCATAGGCGCGATGTCTCATTTTTGGTGGGATGATGATGCGACACAAAAGGAGAATGCATTTGTTTTGAATGGTGGGAAATGTGCATACCAAAGAAAAATGGTGGGATGGGTTTTAGAGATATTCATTGCTTTAATCTTGCCCTATCGGCCAAACAAGTATGGCATTTAATTGATAATCCAGATTCCCTTTGTGATGTGATTTTGAAGTCTAAATACTTCCGGATGGTGATCTCTTGAGTGCTACTCTAGAAAAGAAAGCATCTTATACCTAGCAGAGTATTATGGCAGGAGTAGAGACCCTGGGTCGTGGACATATTTGGAGAATCAGAGATGGGGAAAAGTTAAAATATGGGACGATGCTTGGGTACCTCACTCTCCATCTAAAGAGGTAATCATGGTTAGAGGGAACATTGATCTCTCGGTCTCTGATTTGATTGACCCGACATCCGGAGAATGGGATATACAGCCTGAACCAAACTTTCGGCAAGTGGATGCCAGAGAATTCTCGCCATCCCACTTCGTTCATGAAATGTCGATTTGTGGCTTGAAATTTGGCTAAGACTGGGTGTTCTATACATTTAGCATACCATGAGTGGGACTTCCAATATGGACATAGGCTCCAAAATTGTAAGCACATAGATACTAAAAGATATTTGGGGTCGATTCGAAGTTGTTGCTCTGCAGCAATAATTTGCCTCCTTATGTTTTCAAGATTGTTGACATAAATAGTAAGGACTAATGTGCTAGTACACAGAGTAGCAGTGTCCCTCAAGTCATAAGGAGTTTTCTATAAACCTCAGAACATGCCCTGCGTGGTAGCGAGCATTATTCACGGCTTATGCAGAAAGAGGACCCCAAAATTGTCGACGAAAGAAATTTGTTCGAGGGTTCAAGGAAGTGATCGCAGCCAAAGGAAGTCAAGACGGTGAAGACGAGTATTTGTTTCTGTTGTTCCTCTTTTCATTTAAGTCGCAGGACCATCGTGATTATTAAGAGGGGTATAGTGTTTGAAGCTTAGGTTGTCTCGATACTAAACTCAAACCTATGAAAGTTGTGAGAGAAATTCTTTGTGTTCCGAAAGAAATACTTACCAAAGAAGAGATCATCTTCTTTGTCATAGAGATTTGACTCGATCAAGAGTTAGCATTACTTATTCCTCAAGTAATGTTACCGCTATCTAATATCCGATCGCTGTAAATGTGTCGGTTGGCCATTGGTGGACTAGATGTTCAAAATGGTCATTTCCAATCAGGAAGGCTGCAGCTATAAATAGCCACCTCAAGACCGCTTTGTCTCGCGGCTGCTCCATTTGATTCTAAGAAGATTATTGAGCAACCCCTCCTGAAAGTGATTTGAGTTTAAAATCCACCGAGATAAAAACTCTAGAGCCAAAGAATTAGATAGTGGTTTAGCATCACTTAACCTAACTCTAGTATGCTCCACCTAGTTTTGAGTGTTGCAAACTCTAGACGGTTAGGTGTCATTCATTTCAGAGACCAAGAGTGATTGTGGTTCTCGAAAAGAAGGTTGTAAAGGTTCGAGATCACCTCAAGTATCTACCACGAGTAATCGATATTGGTTGATGAACCAATTGCCGAGGAGAATAGGGCAAAGAGAGTTTATCTTTTGTGTTAAATCACAACCCGTCCAACTAGATGTAGTCCTTGTGCGTATGGAAGAACTAGTCTACCAAATCCTTGTCTTCATCATGCATTACTAGTTATTTCTTCACACTATTCCATTCGACATTCCCCGCTTTTATGATTACCATCATGTGACTTCCTTCATGACCGTGCTCAGCTTTTAGTTTGGTAGTTTACTTTCACTCTCTTTTGTTTGGTATCCTTTTCCGCTGCTGTGTTCTCGAGAGTTTTGAAGTTTCCAAAGAAATTTTAAAACTCCCATTCACACCCCCACTTTGGTAGACATACTTTGTTCTTACAAAGGTCTTTGAAAGATTAAGATATTCATTTGGAGAGTGTTGCATAGTGTTATACCTGCCGTCAATACTTGCAAATAAGCACATGAAGGTCAAAGATCACTATCCGCTTGTAATTTGGGGTCGGATAACATCCTTCATTTGCTTTTGAGTGCCCTAAGTCTGTTGAGGTATGGAAGCCTTAGGAATATATGATGTTATTAAGAAGGCAATTTTATTTTCTCGCAACGCTCTCAACAAAGGGCATCATGAGCTAGGTCTATGTGTAGTTTCTATGCACAGTAGAGCACAAACTTGTTGTGGGCGATGTTGTCAATTTTCTTGCCACTACTAGTCTTATCTTGCTGGACATTGGATGTCATTGATAACGGATCACATCATTAGGAGAATGATGTGATGGACAAGACCCAATCCTAAGCATAGCTCTAGATCGTAGTTCGCTTTGCTAGAGCTTTTCCAAATGTCAAGTATCATTTCTTAGACCACGAGATTGTGCAACTCCCGGATACTGGGAGTGCTTTGGGTGCCAAACATCACAACGTAATCGGGTGACTATAAAGGTGCAATACGGGTATCTCCAAAAGTGTCTCTGGGTTGGCACTAATCGAGATCGATTTGTCATCCGCATGACGGAGAGGTATCTCCGCCCACTGTAATGCATCATCATAAGCTCAATGACCAAGTGTCCGGTCACGGATCATGCATTATGGTATGAGTAAAGTGATCCGGTAATGAGATTAAACGAGGTATTGGGATACCGACGATCGAATCTCGCAAGTAACGCACGATTGACAAAGGGAATTTTATACGATTGATTGAATCCTCAACATCGTGGTTCATCCGATGAGATCATCGAGAGCATGTGGGAGCCAACATGGGTATCCAGATCCCGCTGTTGGTTATTGACCGAGAGTCATCTCGCCATAACTGTCTCCCAAACCCGAGGGTCTACACACTTAAGGTCTTCGGACGCTTAGGTTGTAGAGATATTAGTATGCAGAACCCGAAAGTTTTTGGAGTCTCTTGATGAGATCCTCGGATGTCGCACAAGTTCCGGAATGGTCCGAGGTGAAGAATTATATATAGGAAGTCAGGTTTCAGCCATCGAAAGTTTCGGGTCACAGTATTGTAACGGACCACGGAAGGGTCCCGGGGTCCATCGGTGGGGCCACTTATCCTGAGGCCCATGGCTGAAGTGGAGGGGAACCAGCCCCGTGGGCTGGTGCATGAAGGAAATATGCCCTAGAGGCAATAATAAAGTTATTATTTATTTCTTATATCATGATAAATGTTTATTATTCATGCTAGAATTGTATTAACCGAAACATAATACATGTGTGAATATATAGACAAACAGAGTGTCACTAGTATGCCTCTACTTGACTAGCTTGTTAATCAAAGATGGTTATGTTTCCTAACCATGGACAAAGAGTTGTTATTTGATTAACGGATCACATCATTAGTTGAATGATTCGATTGACATGACCCATTCCATTAGCTTAGCACCATCGCTTAGTATGTTGCTATTGCTTTCTTCATGACTTATACATGTTCCTATGACTATGAGATTATGCAACTCCTGCTTATCGGAGGAACACTTTGTGTGCTACCAAACGTCACAACGAATCGGGTGATTATAAAGGTGCTCTGTGTGTCTCCAAAGGTACTTGTTGGGTTGGCGATTTCGAGATTAGGATTTGTCATCCAATGCGAAGAGGTATCTTCGCCCTCTCGTAATGCACATCACTTAAGCCTTAAAGCATTGCAACTAATGAGTTAGAAGTAGATGATGTATTACATTTAGTAAAGAGATTGCCGGAACGAGATTGAACTAGGTATTGATACCGACGATCGAATCTCGCAAGTAACATACCGATGACAAAGGAACAACGATGTTGTTATGCGGTCTCGACCGATAAAGATCTTCAGAGAATATGTAGGAACCAATATGGGCATCCAGGTCCCGCTTATTGGTTATTGACGGAGACGCGGTCTCGGTCATGTCTACATTGTTCTCGAACCGTAGGGTCCGCACGCTTAAGGTTTCGGCGACTTATATTATGAGTTTATGAGTTTTGATGTACCAAGGAGTTCGGAGTCCCTGATGAGATCGGGACATGACGAGGAGTCTCAAATGGTCGAGACATAAAGATTGATATATTGGACGGATATATTTGGACACCGGAAAGGTTCCGTGAGATTGAAATATACCGAGCTCCTGGAGGTTACCGAACCCCCGTAAGTATATGGGCCTTATTGGCCTTAGTGGAAGGGAGGAGAAGGAGGCGGAGGCACCCCCAAGCCCAATCCGACTGGGAGGGGGCCGCCCCTTCCTCTCTCCCCCCTCTTCCTTCCTTCTCCCATCTGATAGGAAAGGGGGCAAACCTACTTGGAGTAGGTTTGCCCCTAGGGCGCCTCCCCTGGGCCGGCCTCCTCCTCCCTCCTTTATATATGGGGTAGGGGGCACCCAGACACAAGTTGATCATTGAGATCGCTTAGCCGCAGCGGTGCCCTCCACGATATTACACCTCGTCATATTGTAGCGGTGCTTAGGCAAAGCCCCGCGACAGAGAACATCAAGATCGCCACCACGCTGCAGTCCGACGGAACTCCTCCTCGCTACCGCTGGATCGAGATCGGGTGCGCCATCGAGCCAACGCGGTCAAGAACTCGGAGGTGCCGAGTAACGGTTTTGGATCGGTCGGACCGAGGACGACGACTACTTCCCTACGCTATGCCAACGTCGCTTTTGCCTACGAGGGTACGAGACAACACTCTCCCTCTCGCTATGCATCACCATGATCTTGCGTAGCGAGGATTTTTTGAAATTACTACGCTCCCCAACAAAGGGCATCCGAGCCTAGGTTTTATGGTTTGATGTTATATGCACGAGTAGAACACAAGTGAGTTGGGGCGATATAAGTCATACCGCTACAAAGATGTCATACTTTGGTTCGGCGGTATTGTTGGATGAAGCGCCCGACCGACATTACACGTGACGCTACGCCGAGACTGGTTTTACCGTGATTTGCACATAGGTGACTAGCGGTGCCGCCCAACTTTAGTTGAACCGAAAGGCATACGCCCCGTCCTTGCGATAGTTAAAACAGCATCAACTTGACAAACTATCGCTGTGGTTATGATGCGAGGTGAGATTGGTTCTTGCTATTCAGAGAGCAGCCACGTAAAACTTGCAACAAAAGTAGAGGACATCTAACTTGTTTTTGCAGGCATGTTGTGATGTGATATGGCCAAGACATGATGCTATATTTTATTGTATGAGATGATCATGTTTTGTAACCGGTTATCGGCAATCGCAGGAGCCATATGGTTGTCGCTTATTGTATGAAATGGAACGCTCTATAATTGCTATTTTATCACTAAGCGTAGCGATAGTCGAGAAGCAATAGATGGCGAAACGATAACGATGCTACGATGGAGATCAAGGTGTCGCTACGGTGACGATGGTGATCATGATGGTGCTTTGAGATGGAGATCACAAGCACAAGAAGATGATGGCCATATCATATCACTTATATTGATTGCATGTGATGTTTATCCTTTATGCATCTTATCTTGCTTTGATTGACGGTAGCATTTTAAGATGATCTCACTACAAATTATCAAGAAGTGTTCTCCCGAGTATGCACTGCTGTTAAAGTTCGTCGTGCTGCATACACCACGTGATGATCGGGTGATAAGCTCTACATCCATCTACACGGGTGCAAGCCAGTTTTGCACACGCAATACTCGGTTAAACTTGACGAGCCTAGCATATGCAGATATGGCCTCGAACACGGAGACCGAAGGTCGAGCGTGAATCATATAGTAGATATGATCAACATAGTGATGTTCACCATTGAAAACTACTCCATCTCACGTGATGATCGGTTATGGTTTAGTTGATTTGGATCACGGATCACTTAGATGACTAGAGGGATGTCTGCCTAAGGGAGTTCTTAAGTAATATGATTAATTGAACTTAAATTTATCATGAACTTAGTCCCGTAGTATTTTGCAAATTATGTTGTAAGATCAATAGCTTATGCTTGTTTTCATATGTTTATTTTGATATGTTCCTAGAGAAAATTGTGTTGAAAAAATGGGTAGCAATGATGGATTGATCCGCGATCCGAGGTTTATCCTCATTGCCGCACGTAAGAATTATGTCTTAATGCACCGCTAGGTGATGCACTCTATTGCAGAGCGATGCGACGCTATGAACGCTATTAGCTCAATATGATGACTACTTGATAGTTTAGTGCACCATGCTTAACGGCTTAGAATCGACATCAAAGACGCGAATATGGACCATATGAGATGTTCCAGAGTTGAAGTTAATATTTCAAGCAAATACCCGAGTTGAGAGATATGAAGTCTCCAAGTTCTATAGCTAAAAGATGGAGGAGAATCAACTAGTGAGCATGTGCTCGATTGTCCGGGTACTACAATCGCTGAATCAAGTGGAGTTAATCTTCCAGATAAGATAGTGATCAGATTTTTCTAGTCACCATCACCAAGTTAGTAGAACTTCGTGATGAACTATAATATACAAGGATGACGAAGTGATTCCCAAGCTCTTCATGATGTTGAAATCGACGAAGGTAGAAATCAAGAAAGAGCATCAAGTGTTGATGATTGACAAGACTACTAGTTTCAAGAAAAGGGATAGAAGGAACTTCAAGAAGAATGGCAAACAAGTTGTCGCCAATGAAGAAGCCCAAGTCCGACCTAAGCCCGAGACTAAGTGCTTCACCGCAATGGGACCGTCATCGAAGCGTAACTACCCCAAGTATTTGGCGGATAAGAAGGATGGCAAAGTGAACAAAGGTATATTTGATATACATGTTATTGACGTACTTTACTAGTGTTTATAGCAACCCCGGTATTTGGTAATCGTTCATTGCTAAGAGTAGTAACTCAAATGGAGTTGCGTATAAAATGTAAACTAGTTAAGGGTGAAGTGACGATGTGTTGAAAGTAGTTTCAAGATTGATATGATCATCATCGCACATTCCCTATACTTTCGGGATTAGTGTTGAACCTAAATAAATGTTATTTTGTGTTTATGCTGAGCATGAATATGATTTGATCGTTTATTGCAATACGGTTATTCATTTAAGTAATAGAATAAACTGTTGTTCTGCTTTGCATGAATAAAACCTTATATGGTTACACACCCAATGAAAATGGCTCATTGGATCTCGATCGTAGTGATACATATTCATAATATTAAAACCAAAAGATGCAAAGTTAATAATGATAGTGCAATTTGTGGCAATGCCATTTAGGTCATATTAGGTAAAGCTTATGAAGAAACTCCATGTCGGGGATTTTGGAATCACTTGATTATGAATCACTTGATGCTTAAGTAACCATGCCTCATGGGCAAGATGACTAAGACCTGCTTCCTCGAATAGTGGAGCGAGCAACCGACTTATTGGAAATAATACATACCGATGTATGCGATCCGATGAGTGTTAAGGCGTATCAAGTATTTTCGACCTTCACAATGATTTGAGCAGATATGGGTATATCTACTTGATGAAACATAAGTATGAAACATTTGAAAAGTTCAAAGAATTTCAGAGTGAAGTGGAAAATCATCGTGACAAGAAAATAAGGTTTCTACGATCTGATCGGAGACAAATATTTGAGTTACGAAGTTTGGTCTTCAATTAAAACAATGTGGAATAGTTTTACAAATCATGCCACCGAACACCACATCATAATGGTGTGTCCGAACGTCATAACCGATTTTATTGGATATAGTACAATCTATGATGTTTCTTATTGATTTACCAATATCGCTTTTGGGATCATGCATTAGAGACAGCTGCATTCATGTTAAATAGGGCACCATCTAAACTGCTGAGACGACACTATATGAACTGTGGTTTAGCAAGAAACCCAAGTTGTCGCTTTTAAAGTTTGCGCTATGGCTTATGTGAAAAATTTTCATCCCGATAAGCTCAAACCCAAATCGAGAAGTGCCTTCATAGAATACCCAAAGGAAATTGTTGGGTACACCTTCTATCACAGATCCAAGGCAAGATATTCATTGTTAAAGATGGATCCTTTCTAGAGAAGGAGTTTTCTCAAAGAAGTGAGGGAGGAAAGTAGAGCTTGATAAGGTATTTGTACCTTCTCCCAATTGGAAAGTAGTTCATCACGAAATTAGTTCCAGTGATTCCTACACCAATTAGTGAGGAAGCTAATGATGATGATCATAAAGCTTCGATCAAGTTACTACCGAATCTTTGTAGATCTTCCAGATAAGATCCGCACTGGAGTGGTATGGTAATCCTATTCGAAGTCATGTTACTAAACCATGATGAACCTACGAACTATGAGGAAGCGATGATGAGCCCAGATTCGCAAATGGCTTGAGGCCATGAAATCTGAGATGGGATCCATGTATGAGAACAAAGTGTGGACTTTGGGGAGTTGCTCGATGATCGGCAAGCCATATTGTATAAATGGATCTTCAAGAGGAAGACGGACGCTGATAGTAGTGTTACTATCTACAAAGCTAGACTTGTCAAAAAGGTTTTTGACAAAGTTCAAGGTGTTGACTACGATGAAATTTTTCACCAGAGCGATGCTTAAGTCGTCCAAATCATGTTAGCAATTGCCGATTTTTATGAAATTCGCAAAGGATAAACAAAACTACATTCCTTAATGGATTTAAAGAAGAGTTGTATATGATGCAACCAGGTTTTGTCAATCCTAAAGGTGTGAAAATACGCAAGCCCAAATGATCCATCTATGGACGTGCAAGCATCTCGAGTTGAATATACGCTGATAAGTTGATCAAAGATAGTTTTACAGACTTGGGTGAAGCCTTATTTACAAGAAAGTGAGGAGCACTACAACATTTCGATAAGTATATTGAATGACATATTGTTGATCGGAATAATGTAGAATTATTCCAAAGCATAAAGGAGTGTTTGAAAGGAGTTTT
>JAHHZJ010004016.1:0-31564 GCA_021437245.1 Aegilops speltoides | reverse complement strand
GGTGGGCGCAGGCTGGAGCAGGGCTGGCGCGACTGGCGATATGGAGAGAGGGGTGTCGGGGAGAAGTGGCGATTTGGCTGAAACGCTAAGTGCTTATAGAAGATATCTCTTAGTCCCGTTGGTGGCTCCAACTGACTATCGTTCCCTTTAGTCCCGGCTTGGTGCCACCAACAGGACCAAAGGCGTAACTCAGTTTGGTCCCAGCTGGGCACCAACCGACCTAAAGGTGGGCATTGTGTTGGGGAACGCTGCAGTAAAATTAAAATTTTCCTACGGTTTCACCAAGATCCATCTATGAGTTCATCTAAGCAACGAGTAACGGAGAGAGTTTGCATCTACATACCACTTGTAGATCGCAAGTGGAAGCTTGCTTGGTGATGATGGAGTCGACTCAACGTGATTCAGATCACCATGCCAAGTGCTGAACGGACAGCACCTCCGCTGCTCAACACACGACGGGACGAGCGACGCCTCCTCCTTCTTGATCCAGCAAGGGGAAGGAGAGGTTGAGGAAGACAGCACCACCGCAAGACGACGGGCAGGATGGTGGTGAAGCAAGATTCGCTGTGGCTTCACGAGCCTCACGGAGGAGGAGATGTGTTGGGAGGGAGGGCTGCCTTGGGAGATGTGTACAGCAGCCCCCTCCCCCTTTATATAGGCCCTGTGGTGGCCGCCCCAGAGATCCAATCTCAAGGGGGCGGCGCAAGGGGTGGAGGCCCCTGCCAGGGGCGCCCCACCCCTAGGGTTTCAACCCTAGGCGAGGGTGGGCCTAGGGGCGCACCAGCCTCCGTGGGCTGGTTCCTTCCCTATGGCCCATGGGGCCCTCCGGATGGTGGCTCCCACTGTGGACCTCGACCTTCCTGGTCCCTAGATTTTGCTCAGAACCCCAAACTTTCCCGATGGCGGTCAAACACCACTTCCTATATATTATTCTTACCTCCGACCTTCCGAACTCCTCGTGACGTCCGGATCTCATCCGGACTCAACAACATTCGTATTCACATACTAGTCTTCCTACTAACCCTAGCGCCACCGAACCTTATGTGTAGACCTACGGTTCGGAGACACGCAGACATGACCGAGACGACTCGGCAATAACCAACAGCGGATCTCGATACCCATGTTGGCTCCTACATGCTCCTCGATGATTTCATCGGTTGAACCACGATGTCGAGGATTCTATCAAACCCTCGTATGCAATTCCTTTGTCAATCGGTACGTATTTGCCCGAGACTCGATCGCCGGTATCCCAATACCTCGCTCAGTCTCATATCGCAAGTCACTTTACTGCATCAGAATGCATGATCCCGTACAACACCTTGGTCACATTGAGCTCATTATGATGATGCATTACCGAGTGGGCCCAGAGATACCTCTCCGCTATACGGAGTGACAAATCCCGCCTCGATCCATGTCAACCCAATAGATACTTTCGAGACACCCGTAATGCACCTTTATAGTCACCCAGCCATTCGCCAGACGCTTGATACACCCAAGGCACTCCTACGCAACCGGAGTTACACGATCTCATGGTCGAAGGAATAGATACTTGACATTGGCAAAGCTTCTAGCAAACTAACTATACGATCTTTATGCTATGCTTATGATTGTCTTGTCCATCACATCATTCTCCTAATGATGTGATCCCGCTATCAACGACATCCAATGTCCATAGTCGAAACCATGACCATCTATTGATCACAACGGCTAGTCAACTAGAGGCTCACTAGGGACATATTGGGGTCTAAGTGTTCACACGCGTATTATGATTTCTGATAACACGCTTATAGCATGAACAAAAGACAATTATCATGAACATTGAAATATAATAATACTTTTATTATTGCCTCTAGGGCATATTTCCAACAGTCTCCCACTTGCACTAGAGTCACTAATCTAGTTACATTGTGATGAATCGAACACCCATAGAGTCTCGTGTTGATCATGTTTTGCACGCGAGAGAGTTTAGTCAACGGATCTCGCGACATTCAGATCCGTGTGCACTTTGCAAATCTCTATGTCTCCATCTTGAACATTTTCACGGATGGAGTTGAAACGACGCTTGATGTGCCTGGTCTTCTTGTGAAACCTGGCCTTTGCAAGGGCAATAGCTCCAAGTGTTGTCACGAAGAGTTTGATCGGCCCCGACGCATTGGGTATGACTCCTAGGTCGGTGATGAACTCCTTCACCCAAATTGCTTCATGCGCCTGCCTCCGAGGCTGCCATGTACTCGCTTCACACGAGATCCCGCCACGACGCTCGCATGCCGCACCAGCCATCGCTCCACCATTCAACATATACACGATCCGGTTTGTGACTTAGAGTCATCCAGATCCGAGTCGGTTAGCGCCGACGTAGCCTTTACGACGAGCTCTTCGCTCCTCCATAAACGAGAAACATGTCCTTTGTCCTTTTCGTACTTCAGATATTCTTGACCGCTGTTCAGGTTCCTTGCCGGATTACTTTGGTATCTTGCAACCAAACTTACGGCAAGGTTTACATCGGTCTGGTACACAAGATGGCATACATAATAGATCCTATGGCTGAAGCATAGGGATGACACTCATCTCTTCTTTATCTTTTGTCATGGTCGTGACTCGAGCTGAGCTCAGCTTTCACACCTTGTAACATAGGCAAGAACCCTTCTTGACTGATCCATTTTGAACCTCTTCAAAATTTTATCAAGGTATGTGCTTTGTGAAAGACCTATGAGGCGCCCTCGATCTATCCCTATAGATCTTGATGCCTAATATATAAGCAGCTTCTCCAAGGTCCTTCATTGAAAAACACTTGTTCAAGTAGGCCTTAATGCTGTCCAGAAGTTTTGTATCATTTCCCATCAAGAGTATGTCATCTACATATAATAGGAGAAATGCTACAGAGCTCCCACTCACTTTCTTGTAAACGCAGGCTTCCATAAGTCTCAGAAACCCAAACGCTTTGATCATCTCATTAAAGCTAATGTTCCAACTCCGAGATGCTTGCACCAGTCCATAAATGGATCGCTGGAGCTTGCATACTTTGTTAGCGCTCGAGGATCGACAAAACCTTCCGCTGCATCATATACAGCTCTTCCTTAAGATGTCCGCTAAGGAATGCCGCTTGACGCCCATCCGCCATATCTCATAATCATAGTATGCGCAATTGCTAACATGATTCGGACGGACTTAAGCTTCGCCACGGAGAGAATGTCTCGTCAGAAGTCAATCCCTTGAACTTGTCGATAACCCTTAGCGACAAGTCGAGCTTTATAAATGGTGACATTTCCATCCGCGTCCGCCTTCTTCTTAAAATCCATTTATTTTCTATCGCACGATCATCGGGCAAGTCTCACAAAGTCCATACTTTGTTTTCATACATGGATTCTATCTCGGATTTCATGGCCTCAAGCCATTTGTTGGAACCGGTCCGCCATCGCTTCTTCATAGTTCAAGGTTCATTGTTGTCTAGCAACATGATTTCCATGACAGGTTGCCTGCATTCACTGTGCGGAACGTGTCCTGTGGACCTTCGGGTTCAAGAGTAACTTGATCCAAGTATCTTGATCATCATCAATGATTTCTCTTCAGGGTGTGGGCATTACAGAACGGTTTCGCGCTGCACCACTTTCCCTGCTCGAGAGGTAGTACTTCATCGAAGTTCTACTTTCCTCCCACTTACTTCTTTCGAGAGAAACTCTTTTCTAGAAAGCATCCGCTCTTGGCAACAAAGACTTTGCCTTCGATCTTAAGTAGAAGGTATACCCGACAGCTTCTTTAGGGTATCCTATGAATACGCATTTTTCCGACTTGGGTTCGAGCTTTTCAGTTGAAGTTTCTTGACATAAGCATCGGATCCCCAAACTTTCGAAACGATAGCTTAGGTTTCTTCCCAAACCATAATTCATACGGTGTCGCCTCAACGGATTTAGACGGAGCCCTATTTAAAGTGAATGTAGCTGTCTCTAGAGCGATCCCCAAAATGACAGGGTAAATCGGTAAGAGACATCATAGACCGCACATATCCAATAGAGTGCGACACGACGCTCGACACACCGTCTACCGAGGTGTTCCAGCGGCGTGAGTTGTGAAACGATTCCACATTTTCTTAAGTGTGTGCCAAATTCGTGACTTAAATATTCTCCTCCACGATCCGATCAGGAACTTTATCTTTCGTCACGCTGATTCTCCACCTCACTGAAATTCCTTGAACTTTTCAAAGGTCTCAGACTTGTGTTTCATTAAGTAGACATACCCATATCTACTCAAGTCACAAGGAGAGTGAGAACATAACGATATCCTCCCGAGCCTCAACGCCATTGGACCGCATACATCGGTATGTATGATTTCCAACAAGTTGGTTGCTCGCCCATTGTTCCGAGAACGGAGTCTTGGTCATTTTGCCTAAGAGGCATGGTTCGCATGTGTCAAACGATTCATAATCAAGAGACTCTAAAAGTCCATCAAGATGGAGTTTCTTCATGCGCTTGACACCAATGTGACCAAGGCGGCAAGTGCACAAGTATGTGGGACTATCGTTATCAACTTTACATCTTTTGGCATCCACACTATGAACATGTGTAATATTACGCCGAGATTCATTAAGAATAAACCATCGACCATCGGAGCATGACCATAAAACATATCTCTCATATAAATCGAACAACCATTATTCTCGGACTTAATGAGTAGCCATCTCAGATCAAACGAGATCCAGATACAATGTTCATGCTCAAACTTGGCACTAAATAACAATTATTGAGGTTTAAAACTAATCTCCAGAGGTAAATGTAGAGGCAGCGGTCGACGGCGATCACATCGACTGAACCATTCCCGACGCCAAGATCGTCACCTCGCCCTTCGCCAGCCTGCTTATTCCGCAGCTCCTGCCGTGAGTTACAAATATGAGCAACGGCACCGTATCAAATACCTGTGAGTTACTACGTAGATCGGTAAGGTACACATCAATTACATGTATATCAAATATACCTTTGGTGTTGCCGCCTTCTTATCCGCTAAGTATTTGGGGCAGTCCGCTCCAAAGGACCCTTCCCTTGCAATAAAAGCACTACCTCGTGCTTGGGTCCATTCTTGACTTCTTCCCAACAGATTTATCGGCGCTGCAACATCCTTGCCGTCCTTCTTGAAGTTCTTCTTACCCTTGCCTTCTTGAACTTAGTGGTCTTATTGACCATCAACACTTGATGTTCCTTTTGATTTCAGCCTCACGACTTCAAAGATCGAGAACACTTCAGAATGGTCTTTACCATCCTCGCATGTTGTAGTTCATCACAAAGCTCTTGTAGCTTGGTGGGAGCGATCGAGGATTCTGCAATGACCGCCTATCCGGGAGGTTTATGTTCAGTCATACGGTTGTGCAACCTGCATATCTTCGATGTGCTCACCGATGTAACTGTTTTCTCCATCTTACAATCAGAGAACTTGTCGAGACATCATATCTCTCGACCCGGCATGAGCTTGGAAAACTAGTTTCAGCTCTTCAACATCTCATATGCTCCGTGATGCTCAAAACGCTTTTGGAGCCCCGGTTCTAAGCTGTAGAGCATGCCGATCGAACGAGGGAGTAATCATCGAACGAGTCCGCCAGACGCTCAAATCGCCTTTGCAAAGGCCGGAGAACAGGGTCACCTAACGGTGCTTCTAGGACATATCTGCTTTGGCAGCTATGAGGATGATCTCGTGTTCCGACCCATCCAGATAGTTGCTGCCATCATCTTTCAGCTTGGTTTTCTAGGAACGCGCTAAGTTCATGTTGACATTAGCGCTGGCCATTGATCTACAAGACATATTTGCAAAGGTTTTAGACTAAGTTCATGATAATAAAGTTCTTAATCAAATTATTAACTCCCACTTAGATTAGACATCCTCTAGTCATCTAAGTGTTACACGATCCGAGTCGACTAGCCCGGGTCCGATCATCACGTGAGACGGACTAGTCATCATCGGTGAACATCTTCATGTTGATCGATCTTCATACGACTCGGTTCGACCTTTCGGTCTCCGTGTTCCGAGGCCATGTCCGCACATGCTAGGCTCGCTGTTAACCCTAAGTGTTTTCGCTGTAAAACTGTCTTACACCGCTGTATGTGAACGTAAGGATCCATCACACCCATCATCACGGGTGCTTAGAAACGATTTAACCGTAGCAACGGTGCACGCTAGGGGAGAACACTTTGAAATTTTATAAGGGATCATCTTATTTACTACCGTCTCCTAAGTAAACAAGATGTAAAAGCATAATAAACATCACATGCAATTATATAGTTGTGACATGATATGGCCAATATCATCAAGCTCCATTGATCTCCATCTTCGGCTCCATGATCATCCTTGTCACCGCTTGACACCATGATCTCCATCATCATGATCTCCATCATCGTGTCTTCATGAAGTTGTCACGCTAACGACTACTTCTACTTCTATGACTAACGCGCTTAGTAATGAAGTAAAGTAGTTTACATGGCCTCTTCAATGACACGCAGGTCATACAAAAATAAAGACAACTCCTATGGCTCCGCCGTTGTCATACTCATCGACATGCAAGTCGTGAATCCTATTACAAGAACATGATCTCATACATCACAATTCATCATTCATCACAACTTCTCGCCATATCACATCACATGATCAATCGCTGCAAAAACAAGTTAGACGCCTCTAGTTGTTGTTGCATCTTTACGTGGCTGCATTGGGTTCTAGCAAGAACGCTTTTACCTACTAATCACCACAACGTGATTTTGTCAACTTCTATTTACCCTTCATAAGGGCCCTGTTCATCGAATCCGCTGCAACTAAAGTGGAGAGACAGACACCCGCCAGCCACCTTATGCAACTAGTGCATGTCACCGGTGGAACCGGTCTCACGAAGCGCACGTAAGGTTGGTCCGGCCGCTCATCCCACAATACCGCTGAGCAAGAAAAGACTAGTAGGGCAAGTAAGATGACAAGATCAACGCCCACAACAAATTTGTGTTCTACTCTGCAATAGAGAACTACGACAGACCTAGCTCATGATACCACTTGGGGAACGCTGCAGTAAAATTAAAATTTTTCCACGGTTTCACCAAGATCCATCTATGAGTTCATCTAAGCAACGAGTAACGGAGAGAGTTTGCATCTACATACCACTTGTAGATCGCGTGAAGCTTGCTTGGTGATGATGGAGTCGCACTCAACGTGATTCAGATCACCGATGCCAAGTGCTGAACGGACAGCACCTCCGCTGCTCAACACACGACGGGACGAGCGACGCCTCCTCCTTCTTGATCCAGCAAGGGGAAGGAGAGGTTGAGGAAGACAGCACCACCGCAGACGAGCAGGCAGGATGGTGGTGAAGCAAGATCTCGGCTGTGGCTTCACGAGCTCTACGGAGGAGGAGATGTTGGGAGGAGGGCTGCGCCTTGGGAGATGTGTACAGCAGCCCCTCCCCCCTTTATATAGGCCCCTGGTGCTGCCCCCAGAGATCCAATTCAAGGGGGGCGGCCAAGGCTCCCCATGCATGTCGACGGCAACACCATCTCTTTCAAACCTGCCGAAAACCATGGCCGCTTCCACGCCCCTTTGAGGATGATCTAACCGAGCTCGAGGCCATTGGTTTCTCTCGAGCTATGGCACCCTCGGTGTTCACTTCATCCTCAACTTCCTAGGAGAGATCTTCCATCGATCAAGACGCCTACCGCCCTGATGAGCGCACTCTATCCGAGCCCATGTTGCCTTGTTCAAAGGTACTACTCTCCCGACGCACTCACGGTGCAACTACCCAACCTAGATGTCCTTGTTGTCCAGCCTTCAAGCAAGGTCACCCGATCTCCCGCCAATCGACCTTCACCATTCTCCTCCGACGATGACGGCTTAGGGACGGCTACGACTCGTTTCCAACTCGAATCCACTCCAATTGGGCCTCAATTGGCCTCAAGACGCCAGCCGCCATGGCGGCTTATGGCCCTTAACTGCCTCGCCGAGTTTCTCAGGCCCCTGGTGTCAAACCGCGGATCTCGGTAGGGGGTCCCTAATCGCAAGGCCTAGGCGGATGGTAACAGAGACAAGGGACACGAGGTAAAACCCTACTCCTGCTTGATTGATATTGATGATATGGGTAGTACAAGAGTGGATCTACCACGAGATCAAGGAGGCTAAACCCTAGAAGCTAGCCTATGGTATGATTGTTGTAATGGTTGTGTCTCACGGATTAAAACCCTCCGGTTTATATAGACACGGAGAGGGCTAGGGTTATACAGTAGTCGGTTACAATGGTAGGAGATCTACATATCCAGATTGCCAAGCTTGCCTTCCACGCCAAGGAAAGTCCCTTCGGATACGGACGAAGTCTTCAATCTTGTATCTTCATAGTCTTGGAGTCCGCCGACGATGATAGTCCGCTGTCCGGACACCCCTAGTCAAGGACTCCTCAAGAGTCTCTCAACCAGCTTCAATGACGATGAGTCCGCGCGATATTGTTCGGCATTGCAAGGCGGTTCTCCTCTAATAATTCATAGAAGATTGTGAACACCAGGATAGTGTCCGCTCTCAAAATAAATTCCACATTCTACAAAGAGAGAGAATAATGTACACAAGTTCAATCACGGGCGATTCTATGGCATGACGTCACGCCACTACCAAGCCTTTACTTGAATCGCTTTTATTATACCACCTCAGCGCTAAGCGGTTTCTTGGCACGCCTTGTCGGCAGAGATCGTGTTCCTTATTCCGGATTCCCATCAATACGGATGGTAACCCAACCGCGCCATTGATGGTGGTTGGGAGATAAGCTAATTTTACCAGACGGTGGGACGATAGTCTTCGTCTGCCTATATATAAGGGATAAGGATCCACCTTTTACCCACGCCCTTCCTCCTTTGTTTATCCATCTCACAAGACTCGAGCTCCAGCCTAAGTCCGCACATCTTGTTCACTTTTCCAGCCATGTCCTGGAGCGGAGGCAGGTTGGCCTCCCACATGAGGAGCACATCGAAAGTTGCCAAGGCCGATACCTTTCCAGCGACATCACGCACCGCTGGCCACGAGGGCAGCTCATCCCCACCCCTAGGCCCCATGAGAGGGTCAGATTCTTCCCACTTCCTCCGCTGACCGGCTTCCCACTTCATCCCTTTGTCCGGGGCCTGTACTACCACGGCCTGATTTCCTGATCCGGGCGCCAACTTCATCCTCAACATCTCAAGGCGATCGCCGTGGTGCAGGCCTTCCTTCCAGATTCGGACCTCTCTACTGCTTGTGGCTCAAGACCTTCAATGTCGTCAAGGTGTGAAGGGCGCCAAGCTGGAGTGCGAGGCGCCATGGTGGGCAAATGCCCAACGCCACCTCGCTCGAGGCTTCGTGGAGTCCATCAAGGATGGCAATCGGGTGGTTCTACATCACCGAGCCGCACGACCCTAAAATGGCAGCGCCCCGAAGTTCAGATCTCGTATCCCATGCAGTTTCACCGGAAAGAGAAGGGCTTATATGGGGCTTCGAGGAGCTGACATGACTCCATTCGCTCTTCGACTTTGGTGAACAAGAAGCTTAGGCTTGTCAATTTGATCCAGGTCATGCTCGTCTGGCTGGATTCTCGCCTGCCAACAATGGGCCCTCACTTTGTGGAGTTCAATCCGCAAGCACCGACTTCGAGCGGGCTCTTCGGCCACACGACGTACGGTTGCCTCGAGGGTGTCGTTTAAGGGAGAAGTTTCGCCCCGCCGCCGATCAAGATCGCGATTCGCACCGTTACCGCCGACGAGGTAAGCTTTGTTATCCTCTATGGACAAATTTTTTTCATAGTTTAATTCTATGTGGGATCTAAAACTCCCAATGCCTTTTGACAGATCGGCAGAGACGTCCGGACAGGTAGGCTGTCCGATCCCTTCGAAGACTCCAACGGAAGCCCGCTTCGGGTTGCTAGTCCCGGCACTCTATATGTGTGCCGGAGAAGAAGGCTAAGAAGAAGGCCATGAATCAAGAAGTTCCGCGCCAGTGATATCGGACTCATCGTCCGATGGCTCGAGGCGGACTCTCCCCAAGACGAGGGAGGAGAAGAGGACTCTCCCGAGGAGGAGAGAGGAAGAGGAAGGTTTCCCCAACGGGGAGGCCAAGGGTCCAAGAGGGAAGGACTCTTCACCGGATAGCCCGCCAACGCCAACGTTGGCGACGTAAGAGTGGCCTCAAGGGCTATTCTCGCAAGATCGTAAGTATCCGGATTCCTGAATGGTTTATAATATCTCCTTTGTGTCACATAGTGTCCTTCTAATGCCGACGCTACCTGTAGTGCGGCCGATGATGATCTTCCCGCTTGGCCGAAAGGGTCCTTGGCTCCGCGGACGGGATTCCATTCCACCGCATCCACCCTTTGTGCCGACGACGCCGAGGTGGGATCCTGTGAGGGGCCCACAGGAGGAGGCTCCGAGGTGCTGCAAGGTGGCTCTCCTGACTTTGTGCCGACTCCATGCCGAACCCGCAGCAGTGGTTCCGAGTCCGCAGCGCCCCTTCGTAAGAAGGGCAGATCAGGACGCCGCAGCCTCGCCAACCGGGAGGCGCCGACAACTTGTTGGAGGCGCTTAACGGTGCTTCCATCGAAGAACACCGCACTATCGTGAGTGCGTGATTCAAGGTCAGTTGGCCAAGAGCGGGCTGACTGGCCTCGCAGAGCCTCTCTAATGTGCTTTGAGGTAAGAAGTTTAAAATATGTAATGTAATACCAAGATAGACAAGAGTCTCGATGCTCGTCGTGTTCGGAAGAAAACCGGACTGAGGATCTAAAAGATATACACAGGAGTGCTAAAAATTATGTCAATATGGGTTTGCAGCTGCGCCTGACCTCCTGCCGACTGATCATGGAGGTTGGTGTTGAAGCAGACTCGAGCGGTCCGAGCAAGAGCTCGCCTTGCCAAGAAGCAGCTCGAGGACAAAGAAGGTGAGTAACACCACTTTGAAGTTTGTACCTCATGTAAAAGGATTTTGCCAAGGAGAAATAACAAGGATAACGTGGGTACTGCAGGGGCCACGAACGGGAGGCAGCCCCAAGGAGGCCGAGGGAGTCCTCGACTAGGGGTGTCCGACAGCGGACTATCATCGTCCACGGACCAAGACTACAAAGATACAAGATTGAAGACTCCGTGGTCCGGATGGGACTTTCTCATGGAAGGCAAGCTTGGCGATACGGATATGTAGATCTCCTACCATTGTAACCAACTCGTAGGTCTAGCCTCCTCCGTGTCTATATAAACCGGAGGGCTTTAGTCCGTAGGACAACATACATTACAACAATCATACCATAGGCTAGCTTCTAGGGTTTAGCCTCCTTGATCTCGTGGTAGATCCACTCTTGTACTACCCATATCATCAATATTAATCAAGCAGGACGAGGGTTTTACCTCCATCAAGAGGGCCTAACCTGGGTAAAACATCGTGTCCTCGCCTCCCGCTACCATCCGCCAGACGCACAGTCCGGGACCCCTACCGAGATCCGCCGTTTTGACAATCGACATTGGTGCTTTCATTGATAGTTCGTGGTCGCCACCGATAGGCTTGATGGCATCTTCAACCAGCAACGCTTGTCCCGGTGAGACTTTTCTTCCCGAGTCTTCAGATTCGGCGTTTCGCATCAAGGGCTAATTCACTTGGCCATCCGAGCAGATCGAAGCTACGCCTGGCCGCCAGTCGATTCGAAGTTTAAACTTCATGGCCGATGTCCGCGGAGACTTGATCTTCGACGGACTCGAGCCACAGCTAAGCGCCGCCGCACGTGACGACGGCATGATCTAGCTCGCCACCAAACAGTGCTTGTGGCGACACGAACCCGCTTCGCCATTAGTCCGGCCGATCGCTTAGATCGAGGGCCGGCGGATAGACCGCTTTGGGGTTTAAACATCCATGGCGGCGGAGCCGAACACTAATCTTGTCCTCGCGAAACTCGTGGATTCCGAGCGCCGACACCTTGCCGGACCAACCTCCCGCTTCCCTACCAATCGATTCGATTGGGCGCCGGTTATGGAATTCACCGCCACGGATATCTTTCCAATACTCGCTTTTTGGCGATATCCTGAATTCACTAAAGCATCTCTCGTTATCAGAGAGTCCCGCCGGACTGCATGTGATGGTTGGGGTACGGACGACTAAGAAATTCAGAACCCACCCACCACCCACTTTGTAGCCATCGTTAACCATCTAACCGACATGTTAGACTACGACTTCGGCGACATCGACGCTTATGGACGACGTATGCCGGAGATTTATCAGAACCAGCCTGGTGGCAATCGAAGACAGCCTCATACGATATATATATGGTGGACACCCCAAAAAACGGGGACGAAGAAGCAGCGGAGGCAGACTTTAAAGAAGCAGCCCAAACGCCAAGGCCTGCAGCCGCCTAAATCCCGCCACAAAGAAGAATGGAGATTCCGCACAGCAGATAATAATACTCCGAGAGTGCCAAGACAATCCCTCCAAAGAAGACTCAGGCAGAGGATGCGGTAAGCCCTCACGAGAGGGCGCATAGAAGAGGTCGAGGATCATAACTATATGCCTCCCTCCAAGACGAAGCAAGCCTCAATAATGATGAACCATGACTGAGGATCCCGTCAATAAGAGCGCTTCGCAGGCTTATCGCCACAAGAAACAGCCTAAAGAAAAAGCAACAGCTTGAAGCTGATCAGACTCGTCCGATCGATGGACCGAGGTCCTCGCGTCAAGAGTATAAACTCAACGCCTCCAAAAGTTACCTAAGACGCAGCTGCTCCTCTGATTAGAGGAGGAAGCATACATACCCCATCACCAAGACGATATATCTGATCCACCACCCCGTGGTCGGACAGAGAGGCATCCAGCTCCACCAAGACCGTGATTCCGCATCGCCCCAAAAGTACGGCCAAGAGGGAACGCTACCGGACTTATAGACATATTGAGGACAAAGCAAGGCAATCCAGATCCATCTACGGATCACGGGCGCCTAACGCACCATTCATTTATACTGGCCGCACGGATACAATAACCCCGCCGGGCCGAATACAGCAGATAGCGCTTCTCTCGAAGTTGCCGCGATATTGCTTTAAGAGGCGCCAAGACACCCGCTTATGCTTCAATCGACGAAGTAATGGATCATCAAATCCTCAAGGGTTTAAACCAGAACATCGAATCTACGATGGCACAATGCTCTCGGTTTGGATCAAGACTATCTCCTCCACATCCATATGGCCCGCGGCGACCATCTCCATGCCATCAAGTATCTCCCACTGCTTAAAGGACCAGCTCGGCATTGGCTTAACAGCTTGCCCGCAGAGTCAATTGGTGCGAAGACCGAAGCCGATTCTCGACAACTTCCAGGCACGAGCAAAGACCACCGCCACGACCTAAGCCACATTATTCAAAGCTGCACGAATCGGCCAGACACCGACACGGTTCTTGACAAAGAAAAACCAAATCGCCGACGTCCGGATGCAGAGGCCCTTGCAGCCTTCAAACATAACATCCGGACGAATGGCTAGCCCCGCACCAAGTGAAAAGCCGAAATCTATGGCAGCCCTCACATCATAATGACCCGCATGCTGAGAGGACAGCTGGCTAGCTGCAGCAACAATCTCCGTAAAAATTCTGGCAGTCCGGATACTAAGGACAACAACGCAGTCACGCAAAAAAAACAAGCTACCGCATTAACGGCGACGATAAGGAGGATACGGAACAACGCCGATTCCGAGGCTCTAAACCCGTCAGCGGAAGAAGCCATTCAAAAGAACTACATCCGGTCCGCCTAATTTGGACCGAATACTCGACCGCTTATGCGATATACATGGCACTTCCGAAAAGCCAGCTAACCACACTAATAGAGATTGCTGGTGTTCACAGGCGCGTTAATTGCCAAAACAATGACAAGGGCTAAACACGACGATTGAGGAAGAGACCCGGAACAATAGAGGATGTAGGGTTTTCCCCACAAGTGCGGACGGTGAATATAATATATGTGACCCATATACCCAAGAGGGAGAGGAACGCACTAAGGGACGCCTATGCGATGGAGCCGCCGCTCAAGTTCAATCCATGGTCCTCTTGTCCATCACTTTCGATCAAGAGACCATCCGACCAGATACGCCATGGCGGATTCGCCGCATTGGTTTTAGACCCAATCGCCGATGGATTTCACCTCACGAGTCCTGATGGACGGGCGCAAAGAGCCTCGGACCTGCTTTATCAAGATATGTAAAAATAGACCCATCAAGGATTAAACCTACAAAGACAACCTTAAAGGTGTCATACCAGGAAGTTAACCGTACAGGCTCACCACACCGAAGTGGTCTTTGATACCCGGATAATTTCCGGAGCGAGTTAATCTTCGACATAGTCCCGCTTGCACAGCATCACGCCGCTTCGACGAACCGTGTTTGTAAAATTCAACGCGTGCCGCATTATGCATACCTAAAGCTCAAGATGCCAGGACCTCATGGAGTCATCACGTCAATGGAATACGGAACGCCCTTCGAACGGAGGAACATACAGCTGCTCGGGCGTAAGTACGTAGTAGCCTAAGGTATTCTCAGTCCGCCGTTAAATGCCGGATACAGCAAAACACTTCAAGCAATACCAACTAAGACCACTGGCGCGATCAGCAGCGACACATGGAAAGTAGAAGCGGCGCCACACCCCAGGCAGATGCGCTCAACCATCACTACAAAAATAGACACATCCATGAAATTATGTCCCGAAAGAAAACTTTTTCTGTCATGGTTATGACACTTTTATGATGATAATTGTGAGAAAAAAATATATCTTCATAGATGTGGCACGCTCCTACTTCTGTGACAAAAATCATGACAGAAAATGGGATTTTCATCCTTGGCGGGCTCGACACCTGCATGACATTCTTTGGGCCGTCCATGACGTAAAAGGTCATAGTAGAAGTGAGGGCGAGGAAAATTTCGGGGAGTTGCTGGTTAGCGATGCAGTGTGGTTTGCGCGTTTCTCTTGTATGCACGTGTGTGCGAGGCGCTCGCTTACTGAACCCGAGCAGGGCATTCGCTTACTAAACTGGAGCGATTGCACTAGCTACGTATTGAACACGAGTGATCGATCCCACTATGTACTAAAGCCGGTCGATCGATCCCTTGGGTGCTAACTGAACCCGAGCGATTCCTTCACCGCAAACTGAAGCTGATCGATTCCTTCGCTGCTAACTAAACCCGATCTATCCTTCTCGCTGCTCACTGAAGTCAGTCGAGGCCACGTGCGAGACGTAGCCAGCTAGTGTGTTGGGTTGCCTCTCGATGAACAGTGTCGTTGCTGCTGCACACGCACAATACGTAGACACGAGCCGAGACGTGTGGTGAGTCCAGCCAGTTCGTTGGTTGTGGATGAACAGTTCCCGTCACTGTCGCCCGCTCGTACGTACACTCCACCCCAGCTATTGGGGGTTGGATGAACAGGATCCCATGATAGTAGGCGGTTGTCGCTGGGATGAACAGGATCCCGAGGAGGCCGCCACACCCCACAGCCGGTTGGGGTGGATGAATTGGACACCGTGGAGCCTGGATGAACAGTAGTCGGTGGAGTATATAGGATATCGAAGGTGGATGAAGAGTAGCCCGTGGAGGCTGGAGTGAGGAAGTAGACGATGGATGAACAATAGCCCAAAGAAAAACCTAACCATCTAAATATGCTTAGTTCGCAATGGGTAACATTCACTGAAAGACGTATCTAACAGGCTAAACAACATAATCAATTGATTAAGAAGTTTTGCACAGTGAAATAAGTTTTAGGCTTTATAGTATTAAAATAAAAGGGATTTTAATATGTGTGCCCCTGGTTCCTTAGCTCTACTCATTCATCCCCATGCTCTTAACTTTTGCTCACTTTTCCCCACTCTCTTGACTGAAACCCTCAGAAATGGTCACAAACGATGGATGCCGTTGGGTCAGTGCTTTGACCATTAACTCTGACGAGTTGGGTCGCGCTGTACTGTGGTCGCGCGTTGGACCTGACAATTGGGGAAACAAAAAAAAACTTGATTTCACACAATCAAATAACAAACAATTGGATTCATTTATCACCTTCTCAATGAATTTAATTAATTTCACTCGATTCCACAATTCATAAATCATGTCTTGCAAACCTTGTTTCAATGGACTTCACACACATTTCATAAATCATTCCAAATTAATTTCACCCAAAAAAGAGTGAAAATGGTTATTTCAAAAGTGACACAAACAAACTGATTTGTTTTCCAGCAGCTATTTCAATACGAATCACACTGAAGTAACAAAGTACACATATAAGAAATATCAGTTTCATACATTTCAATGAAGTAATTTCTTATATATCACGGAAAATAATTTCAGAACTTGCAGCAGCACATTGAAATATCAGTTTCACCTGCTTTCCACAGATCGACATCACTTCCACAAGCTTCCGAGAGTGGCTTTTTTACTCCCGGGTGTACCACACCCCACTATCTACACCATCCACTCAGTTTGACTTCCCTTGAGATCTGAACCATTGCCTGGCACAACTTTGTGATTTGCAGAGCACAAAGTAGTAATCCTAGCGGCAGCATGTGGCCAGCACTGTTCATCTAAGATTCCTCTGACACAGGCACGTCCTAACCATACGTATTTCTTTGGACTGCATTTTTGTTCTGTCCCGTGTCTAGGCGCTGACCACTGTAGCTGACCTGAGAGAAATCGAAAAATATTTCTTTGATTGAGAGACAACCTGCCTAGGATATTATTTCTTGGAGAAATGAAGAGAGATAGCCGCTGACTATGTCAGAGAGAACTCGCTTCTTCAAGAAATGAGACAGAGAATGCTTTTTTTTACTAAAGTGTGGAAGCGAACCTCTGTGAGAGAGAGGATTTCTCGTCAAGAAAAAAACGTTTTGCCACACCTATTGATTGCCATATTTCACTTCTCATCAAACATCACTTTCTTCCACAAACTATATTTCAGTTTGGGCATATCCTAATCATAGTTCTTCATCCATACAAAGACCAGTCTTCATAATCAGCAAACAAAATTTCTAACTTTCAATCATCCTTCATCATATCTGTTGGGGAAAAGCAAATTTGTTTGGGAAAAAAGCAAGGTAGAGGAGGAGGCTCACGTGCAGATATTGCTGGGGACCGGATGGATGAGGAGGCCGCCATACTCGGCCCGCATGGCTGCGCTAGCCGATGAAGCCACTACCTGGCCGTCGTCACTGAACCCGTTGACGGCCGGGAAAGCAACGCCTTGCCGCAAAACTGCCGCGCTGGATCTCAGTGGAAGACGATGTCTTCTGACGATGAATCAGTCGTTCTTGGGCCGGTAACTGGTTGGTGAAGTGGATTGGATCCGGTGGCCGCAGTTGAGAGACCGGCTGGTCAATCCGTGGTTGAGAGAGAGAGAGAGAGAGAGAGAGAGAGAGATAGACGGGGCTGGCTGGGAGCACCGTATTCTTGTGTTTTTGACTTGAAAAGTTTGAGAGAGATAGAGAGAGAGGGGGGGAGACGGGGCTGGCTGGGAGCACCGTATTCGTGTGTTTTTGACTTGGAAAGTTTCAACTTCAAATGTTGTTTTGTTTGGTAGAAACAAGGTGAAATTTCTTGAGTGGTAGACCACGGATATTAATGCAAAATTGGATGGCCTAGATAGAAGGTGTGGCTACATAGGAGCATAGAAATTCCACACTCCTGAAAACTTCAGAAGATAATTGTGCACAAAGACACCATCACGTGACAAAAACCCACATTCAATCAAAAGTTCAAAACACAAGAAATAAAACAAAAAAAATATATCCAACTAAAAAACACAAAATATATCAGTGGTAGTGTTAATGGGCCAAATGAAAAGTGTGGTTTCAATTAGCTACTATAGATTGGTCTTGTTTATTATCTGCTGATGGGATCAAACATAAAACAAAAAATTGTGACATGATAGATATACTCCACTAGCTCTCGTCTAGATGAAAATTAGTTAATGCTCATCTAAGTGAAATTGTCACCGTGTTGTGGTCCCATTTTCTTCTAGACCAACCCCCTCTCCGCTATTTTTTTTCAGGAACACCTATAATTTTATTCATACTCACAATCATTACGGGTATATTGCTTTCGATTTAATACCCAACAAATTACAATTATAAAATCCTACAACTAAGAATTACAATAATATCTCTTGGAGGGATTCTGCGTGGTATAAATCTTTGTAATATGAAATACCACCAAGATTTCAGTAAAGAGAGACCGCAATTGAACTAGACAAGTGATACTACACTCGTTTCAGTCTATTAGAAAATTCTCAACAAATACTTGACAAAGACCCCGCGCAACAGATCATACTTAGCTACTCAGCAACTTACTCTTCACTGCTAGACATGAGAAGGCCTCAAAAGAGTATACCAATAGACAAGAGTTTTAAGCTTCAGTCAACTTCTTCCCCTCGCTGCCGCGCAATGCTCCTCGCGCAACCAGGGCAATTAGTACCACGCAGACGGAGTAACACATCGAGGCACGAGTTCTCCACCACGCCACATTCCGCTAGGGTGAGACCATCCTTCAGCTGGCTTGCCCGGAAGATGATGCGCTGCTCAGACGCGGTAATCCCCTTCAATTCCTGGAGCGTCTCCTTGAATATGTCGACGGTATCTGAACTGTGGACCATAAGAGGAATTATGGGGTTCTTGCGAGCAATAGGCAGCCGGACAGAGATGAGCATCCACCCCGCCCCAGGAAGGGCGAGGTGGAGGGTGGACCCCTCGCAGACTCCATAGCCATCCAGTCCTTGCCCATCCTCTAGCTGCCTCCCATCGAAGAAAAGGGCCAGCTGGGATGGCGGCAGGATGCCCCACGTAACATGAATCCTTTTCTTGATTTCCTCTACAGTGTCTGAGCTCTCAACCTCGAGGGTTAACCGGCCATTCAGCATCTTCAAGAAGATTTGCATTAGTCCTCGTGTCGGCTTCGGGAGAAGGGCGACTTGGATGACGGACTCCTTGTCAATGCCGTAATCAGCAATGGTGCATCCTTCGTCCAGCTCCTTGCCATCGAACATGAGGCGGTGGTTGGACATGGGATCACTTGACTCACTGTGGATCGTCGTCTTGACTTTGTCGATAGTGTCCGACGGATCGGCGTTTACCGGGATGGTCTCACCGGCGAGTGTCCTCACAAAGAGTTGCATCTCCTGCACGCACCAAATATCAGCAATTTCGATCGATCCAAGGGCAACAGAGGAGACAACAAATAATTTCACAGCAGATCGACAGGCGCAGTCTACGCGTATATCTTGCAGATGTGATCAGGACATCTTGTTCAAATAAGACTGTCTGGTTCAATGCCTGCAACGCTACAACCGCCGGCCGTAGCATCGCTCAAATTAGTCCACTTGTCTTTTATTTCATTATTAAGTGTAATCTTACAACAGATCCGCGGAAGTAATCACAAGATCGATTTTAAGGTACGCTTGACGCGTGCATGGATTGAAAGAAACACAATAGCTAAATATACGTAGTAGTATGCTACTCCCACAAGATCGACAAAACAGAACAAAAAAATGTCCTAGATCGATGCATCATGGTCATGGTCATGGGGAACGGGCGATCATGACCATGACCATGATGCATCGATCTAGTGTTGTATCCATCACCGTCTGGCCAGATAGAGTGTGGTTTGATCATGGGGATGCCGGAACGCGGGAACGAGAAAAGAGAACATAACCGGTAATGAGGAAACACTCATAGTGAAAAGTTGTTGATTCACGGGGATGCCATTAAATCTCACCTCGGGTATTTGTAATATATCGCGAAACAACAGGAACATCATTCAGTAACTGAAATAGCGACGGAAGAGGCTACATGTTTCCTACTCCCAGGGCGGATGGCTCCGTCTCCCTCTCCCTCTCCCTCCCTGACCCCGCCCCCCACCCACCCTCCTACCCGCCATGCATCACCGTCGCCGTCGGCGTGACCCGCCACCTGCACGGCGGGTGGGCCTCCGCCTGCGCCCCCGCGCAGTTCGCCTGCCTCTGCTCCGCTGGAGCTGCCTCGCTACGTCCAAGCCAGTTAGGTTGCCTTAACCTGCATCCTCCGCATCGACCGTGTGGCTGCCGTTGCTCGCAAGAAGCTCCCTCCCTGCGCCGCTGCGTCTCCGGTCACTTCCAATGACCTCTCCCACGCGACTCCCCTGCTTGCCTCCTTTGCGGGCTCCTCTGTCTCCGTGGATGAAACCCTAGCGGCCTCCGCTCTTCAGGCTTTCCTGGGGGGGCGTCGCCCGCGACTTCTTTGTCCATCAAATCTCCGACCATCTCTTCCGCTTTCACGTCGCCTCCGGCGAGGTGGCCGCCCATGTCCCACTGCATGCCTTCTTCAAGCTTCGTCCCGTCTCCGTCCTACTGCTGCACTATGAACTAGCCCTGGCCTCTCGCCCGCTGCAGCTCGCAGCCCTAATGCCCTCCTGCTGCTCTCTAGCCGCTGTCCTTCATGTCTCTCCGGACCTTGGCATCGCTTTCGAGCGCCTTGCGTGGTCTCACCTGCGCTCCTCCGTCACCATCCCAGCTGGACTCGTGGCTCATGGATGCCGTTCCTACGCGAGAATTATTCAGTTTCCCCATGCTGTCGACGCTGCCTCCTTCGGCCTCGGCCTCGCCTGCCTCTTTGGAGGTGACCACGAAGCCTTCAATGTTACTACGGAGGAGGATGGCTGCTTCTTCTTCATCGCCGCCTCTCGGGAGGTGGCCTACCTCATCGCCAGCTTCGGTGACTTCAGGCGGCCGGGTGTCCTGCTGCGGTTTCCACCGCCTCCTTCGCCGCATGAGTCGTCGGCCTCGGGAGGTGCGGCGGCGTGCCGCCTCAACCCCCACCCAGCTTCGGCGTCTCGGTCCCCTTCCGCTCTCCCGGCTCCCGCGACGATAAACACGGCATCTAAGCAGCGCCGAAGCCCTAAGGTGCGTCCTGTTCGCCCTGGTTTTCGCTATCGTAACCTGATTATGCATGATCTCCACCTAGATGTCACCCCCAAGCCTAATGACACTCATCACAGCCCAAAAGTGCAAGTATGGGTAGCTGTCAAACTTTTGAAGACGATAGTTCCTACTGTCAAGCTAGTTGCTGATGCCCTAGACCACCTTTTTTCAAACTCAAACGCTTTTACGTGCAAATTTTACATGCGACCCTCTTCTGCACGTGGGTCTCCTCTACGGATATCCGGCCTCTCTCCGTGCGTCTTCACACATTTTGAACTATTGTTGTTTGAATCACAGGCGCTAGCTCAGTCAGCTCTAGAGCCCCCCCCCCTTGATGTCGACAACTCACCTCCAACCCCTATCTCGTCCAACAACAATGCCACCACTCCTTATGCCAAGTCTATCCTGGGTAGTTTCTCATCTATCACCATCCATCGCGACTCGACCCTTGCTACGCCCATCTACCATGTACCCGATCGGCTGCCTGCCCCTCCTTCTCCTATGTCTCTTGTCTCCTCGCCCATAAATGGCGCACTATGTGTGCATGAGGGTTCTCTTCCCTGCCCTACCCCCTTCCGTACGTGCATGCGTCCCCCGACCCGATCCCATGCACGTCCCGTTCCACCCGCCCCACCACCCGCCCCCATGCAACGATCGGACTAGCCACACGTGCGGATTCTCAACCTACACTACCCTACCCTTTCCATGCAAACTCGGGCCCACCACCATGCATGCACGATCCAACCCCCGCCTTTCTACACGCTACCGTTGGACTAGCAGCCCCGTGCGTGTTTGACCAATCGGCCCCCTGTAGCACCAATGCATGTGACACGTCTGACCCATCGCCCGACCCAACGACCTCGTCGGCGCTCTTTTCGCTGATGAACTACTGCCCGTCGCCTGCGGGAGCACAAAATCCTCCTGTCTTGCATGCAATCTCCCCTCCCTCTCTCCCATCACCACTCGCAACCCAGCCCGAGACAGGAAAGGCTATGGCTAGCCTGCATAGCGCCACCCAGCCTACCAACGCACCAGACTACGAGATCGGCTCTCCTTCTGAAACCACCCCAACTAGGCTAGTCCAAGTCCCTGACAATCCGGACACCACCTCCACCTTCTCCTCCCCTCCCACCGCAACACCCACCAACCGGGTGCTGCCAGCCCCGCCCTCACCATCCCTGCCATCCACCGCGGTTGCTGGCCCCCTTGGCCCACTAGTTAGACCAGTCAGGTATGAAACAGGGCCCCCCTCCACCCCGTCCAGCCCCATCCTACCCCCCTCGCCCTATGTGCATGACCTGTGGCCCCCAGACTGGCTGCCACCGCTATGGGACTCTGTCCCTGCTGGTGGGGCCCTGCCCTCACGTGTTCCCGACCCTTCCGTTCCTCTCTCTCCATGCATTGGTCAGCGCGCGGATCCGCACGCATGCGTCTCCCCCGTCCCTTCAGCTTCGCTCCTGTCCTCTCCTCACCCCGCCTGCCATGACATGGGCTCTCCTCCTCCTGCTGAGGGAGCTACAGGAGATTCCCATGCCACCTGTTGCGCGCCGCGTGGCGCCTCGACCTCCGCCCGCCCCCTCCTACCGTGACATGCTCATGCGCCCCAAGCCTCTCCCCCTCCCCTCCCCCTACCACCTTATATTCACGCCCAGCCCTCTGCATCCACTGCCCACTACAAACTAGCCAAGAAACCAAACCGACGGTGGTGCTTCCGGTGCCTCGCAACGGACCACACCGTCTTCAGCTGCCGGGACCCTGTTCGCTGCACCCGCTGCTGGCGCTCCGGCCACCGTAGCTTCAGGTGCAAAGCTAAGCGCCTCCTCCCTTGCTCTCCAAAGCTGCCTCCCTTCCCTTCCCCTGCCTCTAACCCTGCCTTCTCTCTCTCCAGTGACATGGATGCCATGCAAAGCCACGCTACCCCGACCGCCGTCCCCGCCTCGCTTTGTTTCGGCTCCTTCACGGTGGAGGTGGACGACGCCGGCTCCTCTGCGAGTCTTCCACGCCAGTTCACCTCCTCCTCCAACGAGCTGCACCTCATCTGCCTGGAGTCTGCCCCCGATCTCAACACCCCTGTGCCGGATCTCTCCACCCCGGTCGACGGCGTCGCTGTCACGCTCCAACTCCACCTCATCAAGGCTGTCACCGATCTCGACGAGGCGGCAGCTGCCACGGCTCGTCCCCTCAACCTATCCCCGCCACGCCATACCCGCCCCTCCCACTCTGCTCCACGCGTTGCACAGCCCCCCTTTGCCTATGCATTCTGTAGAGGCCCCCCCATCCTTCGCCCCCATTCCGCAGCCGCCCCGCTAGCCATTCATCGTAGTTCCTTCCCAGCTCGTCCATGAGGATATCGCCCGATATGCCTTCGTCCACTTCCGCACACCAGTTCACAACCCCTTCCCGGAGATTCGACCCGTGTTGCGTGAGCGTGGGGGCAACCCCGTCTTTCGCGTTGCCGCGTACTTCTGTGGTGCTGGCCTGGTAGCTTTCCCATCGGCGGCTGTTCGCCATGCTGTGGTCGCTCGCGGCCCCATGCATGTCGACGGCAACACCATCTCTTTCAAACCTGCCGAAAACCATGGCCGCTCCACTGCCCTCTTTGAGGATGATCTAACTGAGCTCGAGGCCATTGGTTTCCCTCTCGAGCTATGGCACCCCTCGGGTGTTCACTTCATCCTCAACTTCCTAGGAGAGATCTTCTCCATCGATCAGTACTGCCTACTGTCTGATGAGCGCACCTCTATCCGAGCCCATGTTGCCTTGTTCAAAGGTACTACTCTCCCTGACGCACTCACGGTGCAACTACCCAACCTAGATGTCCTTGTTGTCCAGCTCTTCAAGCACGGCAAGGTCACCCGCATCTCTGCCACTGACCCTTCACCATTCTCCTCCGACGATGACGGCTTAGGGACGGCTACGGACTCGGTTTCCAACTCCGAATCCACTCCAATTGGGCCCTCAATTGGCCTGCAGCACGCTCAGGCCGCCATGGCGGCTTATGGCCCCTTAACTGTCTCGCCGGAGTTTCCTCAGGGCCCCCTGTTGGTGTCAAAACCGGCGGATCTCGGGTAGGGGGTCCCGAACTGTGCGTCTAGGCGGATGGTAACAGGAGACAAGGGACACGAGGTAAAACCCTACTCCTGCTTGATTGATATTGATGATATGGGTAGTACAAGAGTGGATCTACCACGAGATCAAGGAGGCTAAACCCTAGAAGCTAGCCTATGGTATGATTGTTGTAATGGTTGTGTCTTACGGACTAAAACCCTCCGGTTTATATAGACACCGGAGAGGGCTAGGGTTATACAGAGTCGGTTACAATGGTAGGAGATCTACATATCCGTATTGCCAAGCTTGCCTTCCACGCCAAGGAAAGTCCCCTTCGGATACGGGACGAAGTCTTCAATCTTGTATCTTCATAGTCTTGGAGTCCGGCTGACGATGATAGTCCGGCTGTCCGGACACCCCTAGTCAAGGACTCCCTCAGTAGCCCCTGAACCAGGCTTCAATGACGATGAGTCCGGCGCGCATATTGTTCGGCATTGCAAGGTGGGTTCCTCCTCTGAATAATTCATAGAAGATTGTGAACACCAGGATAGTGTCCGGCTCTGCAAAATAAATTCCACATTCTACAGTAGAGAGAATAATATGTACACAAGTTCAATCTGCTGGCGTATTCTATGGCATGACGTCACGCCACTACCAAGCCTTTACTTGAATCGTTTTTCATTATACCACCTCAGCGCGTTTAGCGAAGCGGTTTCCTTGGCACGTCTTGTCGAAGCAGAGATCGTGTTCCCCTTATTCCGGGATTCCCATCAATACGGACGTGGGTAACCCAACCGCGCCATTGATGGTGGTGCTTGGGAGATAAGCGAATTTTACCAGACCGGTGGGGACGCATAGTCTTCGTCCGCCTATATATAAGGGGATAAGGATCCACCTTTTTACCTACGCCTCCTTCCTCCTTTGCTTATCCATCTCTGCGCACTCGAGCTCCAGCGCCCAAGTCCGCACATCTTGTCTCGACCTTCTCCAGCCATGTCTGGAGCGGGAGGCAAGTGGTTGGCCTCCTCCGTTACGGAGGAGCACATCGAAAAGTTGCGCGGCGCTGGATACCTTTCCAGCGACATCACGCACCGGCTGCCCTACGAGGGGCAGCTCATCCCCACCCCTAGGCCCCATGAGAGGGTCGTATTCCTTCCCCACTTCCTCCGCGGACCGGGCTTCCCACTTCATCCCTTTGTCCGGGGGCTCATGTACTACTACGGCCTGGATTTCCCTGATCTGGCGCCGAACTTCATCCTCAACATCTCGGCGTTTATCGTCGTGTGCGAGGCCTTCCTCTGCATCCGACCTCACTTCGGCTTGTGGCTCAAGACCTTCAATGTCAAGCCGAAGGTGGTGAAGGGCGCTCAAGCGGAGTGCAGAGGCGCCATGGTGGGCAAAATGCCCAACGTCACCTGGCTCGAGGGGGCCTTCGTGGAGTCCATCAAGGGATGGCAATCGGGGTGGTTCTACATCACCGAGCCGCACGACCCTAAATGGGCAGCGGCCCCCGAGTTCAGATCTGGTATCCCCATGCAGCTCACCTCCTGGAAAGAGAAGGGCTTGCTATGGGGCAGTTCGGAGGAGCTGACATGACTCCAGTCCTGTCTTCAGACTTTGGTGAACAAGAAGCTTAGGCTTGTCAATTTGATCCAGGTCATGCTCGTCCGTCGGATTCTGCCCTGCCAACAGCGGGCCCTCACTTTGTGGGAGTTCAATCCGGCACAGACGGACCTGGCGGGCTCTTGACCTGACGTCTGAAGCTGCACGGAGGTGCTGTTCAAGGGCGGAGAAGCCCCTGCGTCCGCGACTGAAGATCGCGGATTCGGCACCAAGCGCCCGGCCGACGAGGTAAGCTTTGTTATCCTCTATGGGACAGTTATTTTCTTTCATAGTTTAATTCTATGTGGGATCTAAAACTCCCAATGCCTTTGACAGGACTGGCAGAGGACGTCCGGACAGGTAGGCTGTCCGGATCCCCTTTCCGAAGACCCAACGGAAGCCCGTTTAACGGGGCTGCTAGTCCCGGCACTCTATGTGGTGCCGGAGAAGAAGGCCAAGAAGAAGGCCACGGGAACTCGAAGAAGTTCCCGGCGCCAGGTGATATCGGACTCATCGTCCGATGGCTCCAGGCGGACTCCTCCCGAAGACGAGGAGGAGAAGAGGACTCTCTCCGGAGGAGGAGAGAGAGAAGAGGAAGGCTTCCCCACGGGGAGGCCAAGGGTCAAGAGGGAAGGACTCTTCACCCGGACAGCTCCGCCAACGCCAACGTTGGCGACGAAGAGTGGCCCTCAAGGGCTAGGCCTCCGGCAAGATCGTAAGTATCCGGATTCCTGAATGGTTTATAATATCTCCTTTGTGTCACATAGTGTCCTTCTAATGCCGCACGCTACCTGTAGTGCGGCCGATGATGATCTTCCCGCTTCGTCGAGCGGGTCCTTGGCTCCGTCGGACGTGGATTCCATTCCGACCGCATCCACCCCTTGTGCTGACGACGCCGAGGTGGGATCCCAGGAGGGGGCCCATCAGGAGGAGGCTCCGGAGGTGCTGCAAGGTGGCCTCCCGGACTTTGTGCCGGACTCCATGCCGGAACCCGCAGTGGTTCCGGAGTCCGGCAGGCGGCCCCTTCGTAAGAAGGGCAAGACCGTGACGCCGGCAGCCTCCGCCCAACCGGAGGCGCCGGACAACTTGTTGGAGGCGCTTAACGGTGCTTCCATCGAGGAAGAACACCGCACTATCGTGAGTGCGGTGATTCAGAAGGTTCAGTTCGCCAAGAGCGGGCTGACCGAAGCCTGCAGTAGCCTTCTAACAGGCTTTGAGGTAAGAAGTTTAAAATATGTAATGTAATACCGCATAGACAGTAGCCCTGATGCTCGGTTCGGTGTTCGGGAAGAAAAACCGGACTGAGGATCTAAAAAGATATACACAGGAGTGCTAAAAATTATGTCAATATGGGTTTGCAGGCTGCGCTGCTGACCTCTGCCGCACTGACTGCGGAGGTTGGTGCTTTGAAGCAGGACCTCGAGCGGTCCGAGCAAGAGCTCGGCCTTGCCAAGAAGCAGCTCGAGGACAAAGAAGGTGAGTAACACCACTTTGAAGTTTGTACCTTACAGAAAAGGATTTTGGTTGCGATAGAAATAACAAGGATAACGTGGGTACTGCAGGGGCCACGAACGAGGAGGCAGCCCTGAAGGAGGCTGAGGGAGTCCTGGACTAGGGGGTGTCCGGACAGCCGGACTATCATCGTCCGCCGGACTCCAAGACTACAAAGATACAAGATTGAAGACTCCGTCCCGTGTCCGGATGGGACTTTCCTTGGCGTGGAAGGCAAGCTTGGCGATACGGATATGTAGATCTCCTACCATTGTAACCAACTCTGTATAACCCTAGCCTCCTCCGGTGTCTATATAAACCGGAGGGCTTTAGTCCGTGGACAACATACATTACAACAATCATACCATAGGCTAGCTTCTAGGGTTTAGCCTCCTTGATCTCGTGGTAGATCCACTCTTGTACTACCCATATCATCAATATTAATCAAGCGGGGCGTGAGGTTTTACCTCCATCAAGAGGGCCCAACACAGGTAAAAACATCGTGTCCCTCGTCTCCGTTACCATCCGCCTAGACGCACAGTCCGGGACCCCCTACCCGAGATCCGCCGGTTTTGACACCGACATTGGTGCTTTCATTGATAGTTCCTCTGTGTCGTCACCGATAGGCTTGATGGCATCTTCAACCAGCAACGCTGTCCCGGGTGAGACTTTTCTTCCCGGACAGATCTTCGTATTCGGCGGCTTCGCACTGCGGGCTAATTCACTTGGCCATCTGGAGCAGATCGAAAGCTACGCCCCTGGCCGTCAGGTCAGATTCGGAAGCCTAAACTTCATGGCCGATGTCCGCGGAGACTTGATCTTGACGGACTCGAGCCACAGCCAGCGCGCCCGACCGGTGGCACGGGCATGATCTAGCTCTGCCACCAAACAGTGCCTTGGTGGCCGCACACGAACCCGCTTCGGCCATTAGTCCGGAGCCAATCGCCCAGATCGAGGGCCGGCGGATAGACGCCGCCTTGGGGGCTTCAACATCCATGGCGATGGAGCCGAACACTAATCTTGTCCCCTGCGAAACTCGTGATTCCGAGGCGCCGGACACCTTGCCGGACTCCGAACCTCCCGCGCCCCTACCAATCGATTCGGATTGGGCGTCGGTTATGGAATTCACCGCCACGGACATCTTCCAATACTCGCCTTTTGGCGATATCCTGAATTCACTAAAGCATCTCTCGTTATCAGGAGAGTCCTGGCCGGACTATGGCCAGGATGGTTGGGGTACGGACGACGAAGAAATTCAGAACCCACCCACCACCCACTTTGTAGCCACTGTCGACGATCTAACCGACATGCTAGACTACGACTCCGATGACATCGACGCTATGGACGACGATGCCGGAGACGAACAGGAACCAGCGCCTACAGGGCACTGGAAGACAGCCTCGTCATACGACATATATATGGTGGACACCCCAAAAGACGGGGACGGCGAAGAAGCAGCGGAGGCAGACTCTTTAAAGAAGCAGCCCAAACGCCGGCGTCAGTGGTGCCGCTCTAAATCCCGCCACAGCAAGAATGGAGATTCCGGCACAGCAGACAATAATACTCCAGAGAGTGCCGAAGACAATCCCCTCCAGCAAGACTCAGCGCAGGAGGATGCAGAAGCAAGCCCTCACGAGAGGGCGGCATACGAAGAGGTCGAGGATCATAACTATATGCCTCCCTCCGAAGACGAAGCAAGCCTCAACAATGATGAATTCGTCGTACCTGAGGATCCCGTCGAATAAGAGCGCTTCAAGCGCAGGCTTATCGCCACAGCAAACAGCCTAAAGAAAAAACAGCAACAGCTTCAAGCTGATCAGGACCTGCTGGCCGATCGATGGACCGAGGTCCTCGCGGCCGAAGAGTATAAACTCGAACGCCCCTCCAAAAGTTACCCAAGATGCAAGCTGCTCCCCCGATTAGAGGAGGAAGCATACATACCTCCATCACCAACAAGACGATATGGCTGACCGACCACCCGTGGTCGTGACGAGAGAGCATCCAGCCTCCAGCCAAGACCGTACCCGGCATCGCTCCAAAAGTACGGCCAAGAGGGAACGCGCGGACTTGCGAGACATATTGGAGGACAAAGCAAGGCAATCCAGATCCATCTACGGATCACGTGGGCGCCCCGACCCCCACGCATTTAATACCGTCGCGCGGATACAATAACCCGGCGGGCGAACACAGCAGAACAGCGCTCTCTCGAGTTGCGTCGCGATATTGCTCAATCTGAGGCGCCGACACCCGCTATGCTTCATCGACGAAGTAATGGATCATCAAATCCCGAAGGGTTTAAACCCGTAAACATCGAATCTTACGATGGCACAACAGACCCAGCGGTTTGGATCAAGACTATCTCCTCCACATCCATATGGCCCGCGCGACGCATCTCCATGCCATCAAGTATCTCCCACTCAAGCTTAAGGACCAGCTCGGCATTGGCTTAACAGCTTGCCCGCAGAGTCAATTGGGTCTGGGAAGACACGGAAGCCGCATTCCTCGACAACTTCCAGAACACGATAAAGCGACCACCGACGCCGATGACCTAAGCCACATTATTCAGCAGCCGACGAATCGGCGGACAATTACGACACGGTTCTTGACAAAGAAAAACCAAATCGTCGATTGTCCGGATCACGAGGCCCTTGCAGCCTTCAAACATAACATCCGGGACGAATGGCTAGCCCGGCACTGGGGCAGGAAAAGCGAAATCTATGGCAGCCCTCACATCGTTAATGACCCGCTTTTGTGCGGGAGAGGACAGCTGGCTAGCTCGCAGCAACAATCTCCGTAAAAATTCTGGCAGTCCGGATACTAAGGACAACAACGGCAGGTCACGTCGAAACAAAACAAAGCGCCGCGTGCGGCGGCGATAAGGAGGATACGGCAGTCAACGCCGGATTCGAGGCTCTAAACCGGTCGCGGAAGAAGCCATTCAAAAGAACCACTCCGGGTCCGTCCAATCTGGACCGAATACTCGACCGCTTATGCCAGATACATGGCACCTCTGAAAAGCCAGCTAACCACACTAATAGAGATTGCTGGGTGTTCAAGCAGGCCGGCAAGTTAATTGCCAAAAACAATGACAAGGGGCTAAACAGCGACGACGAGGAAGAGACCCGACCGCCGAACAATAGAGGACAGAAGGGTTTTCCCCCACAAGTGCGGACGGTGAATATAATATATGTGACCCACATACCCAAGAGGGAGAGGAAACGCGCACTAAGGGACGTCTATGCGATGGAGCCAGTCGCCCCGAAGTTCAATCCATGGTCCTCTTGTCCGATCACTTTCGATCGAAGAGACCATCCGACCAGCATACGCCATGGCGGATTCGCTGCATTGGTTTTAGACCCAATCGTCGATGGATTTCACCTCACGAGAGTCCTGATGGACGGCGGCAGTAGCCTGAACCTGCTTTATCAAGATACAGTGCACAAAATGGGCATAGACCCATCAAGGATTAAACCTACAAAGACAACCTTTAAAGGTGTCATACCAGGAGTGCAAGCCAACTGTACAGGCTCAGTCACACTGGAAGTGGTCTTCGGATACCCGGATAATTTCCGGAGCGAAGAGTTAATCTTCGACATAGTCCCGTTTCGCAGCGGCTATCACGCTCTGCTCGGACGAACCGTGTTTGCAAAATTCAACGCGGTGCCGCATTATGCATACCTAAAGCTCAAGATGCCAGGACCTCATGGAGTCATCACGGTCAATGGGAATACGGAACGCTCCCTTCGAACGGAGGAACATACAGCGGCTCTCGCGGCAGAAGTACAGAGTAGCCTCTTAAGGCAATTCTCCAGTCCGGCCGTTAAACAGCCGGATACAGCAAAACACGCCCGAAGCAATACCAACCAAGACCACCTGGCGCGATCAGCGCATGCGTAGCAATGCGGCCCCAACCCTCGCCCGCGCATGATCGCAATAATAACACTCCGAGTACATCATTACGCTTTGGAGATACCATGGGCACAGGGGAGGGGGCACGATCGCAACGGACCCAGAGTGCGGTTCGACCACACCGGGGGCTCGCAAGTGTGCCCCCCTTTTTTTATATTTTTTATTTTATTTTTCTTCTTTTGTGTACACAGGACTCTGTTAACCAGAAGCCCTGTCCGGCGGCGAACCTGCCGAACTCATGATGCAACAGTCAGGGACGAAAGAAGGCTGCGACGAACACTCAGGTGGTCTCAATTACGAGCATTAAATTCAATTATATACACCAAGTCCGCAGCTCATCCCTGGAGGGGGACATGTTTACTTAGTCCAAATCCCTTGCTTACCAAGACTATTTGTATCATCCGCTCTACTAGCAGACTTTCTTTCATAAATAATGCAGCACCTTTTTGATCGCAATTGCATTACCTTTTATATATATATGCTCATTATATGACATCTTGCACCCGTATATTTTGGTACGGCCAAATACGCCAGGGGCTTCTGTTCCCCAAATTATGGTGTGATAAAGTCCGAACACTTTCATAAGTGCGGCACCCGAACTTATAGC
>JAHHZJ010004015.1:0-40861 GCA_021437245.1 Aegilops speltoides | reverse complement strand
ATATACTTCTATCGACCTTGCCAGCCTTCTCATCTATCAAGTATCTAGGGTGGTTCCGCTCAGGTCTGCTCTCTTATTACGTACACTTAGTCTCGGTTTGGGTTCAACCTTGGGTTTCTTCACTAGAGCAGCAGCTGATTTGCCGCTTTCATGAAGTATCCCTTCTTGCCCTTGCCCTCTTGAAACTAGTGGTTTCACCAACCATCAACAATTGATGCTCCTTCTGATTTCTACTTTCGCGTGTCAAACATCGCTAATACCTCAAGGATCATCATATCTATCCCCGATATGTTATAGTTCATCACAAAGCTCTAGCAGCTTGGTGGTAATGACTTTGGAGAAACATCACTATCTCATCCGAAAGATCAACTCCCACTGATTCAAGTGATTGTTGCACTCGATAATCTGAGCACAAGCTCAACGATTGAGCATTTCTACCTTAGTTTGTAGGCTAAGAAAATCGCCGGAGGTCTCATACCTCTTGACGTAAGCACGAGCCCGAAATCTCAATTTCAGCCCTCAAACATCTCATATGTTCCGCGACGCTTCAAAATGTCTTTGGTGCCTCAACTCTAAACCGCTTAACCGAACTATCACGTAGTTATCAAAACGTATGTCCGATGTTCGCAACATCCACAAACGACGCTTGGGGTTTAGCACACCGAGCAAAGGCATCAAGGACATAAGCTTTCATCGTCCGCATTATCGCCATCGTCAACTTTCAACTATATTTTCTCTAGGAACATATCTAAACAAGGAACTAAAGCGCGAGCCATTTACATAATTTGCAAAGATCTTTGACTATGTTCGTGATAATTAAGTTCATCTTATGAACTCCCACTCGTGATAGACATCCTCCGGGTCATCTAAGTGATTACATGATCCAAGTCAACAGGCCGTGGTCCGATCATCACGGAGACGGACTAGTCATCATCGGTGAACATCTTCATGTTGATCGATCTACTATACGACTCATGCTCGACCTTTCGGTCTCCGTGTTCCGAGGCCATGTCCGACATGCTAGGCTCGCTGTTAACCCTAAGTGTTTTCGCTGTAAAACTGTCTTACACCCGCTGTATGTGAACGTAAGAATCCATCACACCCGATCATCACGCGGTGCTTAGAAGTTTACTTAACCGTAGCAACGGTGCACACCGGGGAGAACACTTCTTGAAATTTTGTAAGGGATCATCTTATTTACTACCGTCAGCCCTAAGTAAACAAGATGCATAAACATGATAAACATCACATGCAATCAAATAGTGACATGATATGGCCAATATCATTTTGCTCCTTTGATCTCCATCTTCGGCTCCATGATCATCATCGCCACCGCATGACACCATGATCTCCATCATCATGATCTCCATCATCGTGTTCCATGAAGTTGTCTCACCAACTTATTACTTCTACTACTATGGCTACCGTTAGCAATAAAGTAAAGTAATTACATGGCATTGTTCAATGACACGCAGGTCATACAATAAATAAAGACAACTCCTATGGTTCTCGCCGTTGTCATACTCATCGACATGCAAGTCGTGATTCCTATTACAAGAACATGATCAATCTCATACATCACATATCATTCATCACATTCTTCTTGGCCATATCACATCACATAGCATACCCTCGCAAAAACAAGTTAGACGCCCTCTAATTGTTGTCGCATGTTTTACGTGGCTGCTATGGGTTTCTAGCAAGAACGCTTACCTACGCAAAACCACAACGTGATATGCCAATTGCTATTTACCCTTCATAAGGACACTTTTCATCGAATCCGCTCCGACTAAAGTGGAGAGATCGGCACCGCTAGCCACCTTATGCACGGCGCATGTCAATCGGTGGAACCTGCCTCACGAAGAGTACGTAAGGTCGGTCCGGCCGCTTCATCCCACAATACCGTCAAACAAGATTGGACTAGTAACGGTAAGCATATTGAACAACATCAACGCCCACAACTACTTTGTGTTCTACTCGCAAAGAATCTACGCAATAGACCTAGCTCATGATGCCATCATGGGGAACGAGCGTAAATTCAAAATTTTCCCACGTGTCACCAAGATCTATCTATGGAGAAACCAGCAACGAGTAGAAAGAGAGTGCATCTACATACCCTTGTAGATCGCTAAGCGGAAGCGCTCAAGAGAACGGGTTGAAGGAGTCGACTTGCCGTGATCCAAATCACCGGAGATCCTAGTGCCGAACGGACGGCACCTCCTGCTCAACACACGACAGCCCGGTGACGCCTCCCCGCCTTGATCCAGCAAGGAGAGAGGGAGAGGTTGAGGAAGACTCCTCCAGCAGCAGCACAACGGGCAGGGTGATGGAGGAGCGTGGCATCCCAGCAGGCTTCGCCAAGCACCAAGGGAGAGGAGGAGGAGAGGCAGGGCTGCACCAAGAGGAGAAGGGAGAGATTCTCGTGTATTATGGGCAGCCCCAGGCCTCACTATATATAGGGGAAGAGGGGGCTGCTCCCCCACCAAGGTTTCCACCCCTAGGGGGCGGCGGCCAGCCCCCAGATCCCATCTGGTGGCGGCCAGAGGGGGAGAGAGGGGGAGGCGCACCCAAGGTGGGCCTTAGGGCCCATCTCGCCTCTAGGGTTTGCCCCTTCCCCACTTCCCACGCCTTGGGCCTTGGGGGGCCCAGCCCACCTAGGGGCTGGTCCCTCCCACACTTGGCCCACGAGCCTTCGGGGCAGGTGGCCCCACTTCAGGACCCCGACCTCCCTGGTGGTCCCAGACGCTATCGATAAACCCCAAACTTTTCCCATGACCAAAACAGACTTCCCATATATAAATCTTTACCTCCGACCATTCCGAACTCCTCGTGACGTCCGGATCTCATCCGGACCAACAACATTCGTAACCACATACAAGCTTCCTTTATAACCCTAGCGCCATCGAACCTTATGTGTAGACTCTACGGTTCGGAGACATGTAGACATGACCGAGACGTTCTCCGTCAATAACCAACAGCGGATCTGGATACCCATGTTGGCTCCTACATGTTCCACGATGATCTCATCGGATGAACCACGATGTCAAGGACTCAACGATCCCGTGATACAATTCCTTTTGTCTAGCGGTATTTTACTTGCCCGAGATTCGATCGCTTCAGATACCGATACCTTGTTCTATCTCGCACCGCAAGTCTCTTTACTCGCTCCGCAACACATCATCCCGTGATCAACCCCTTGGTCACATTGTGCGATTATGATGATGTCCTACCGAGTGGGCCCAGAGATACCTCTCCATTTACACGGAGTGACAAATCCCAGCCTCGATCCGTGTCAACCCAACAGACACTTTCGGAGATACCAGTAGTGCACCTTTATAGTCACCCGCCACGCCAGACGCTTGATACACCCAAAGCACTCCTACGGATCCGGAGTTACACGATCTCATGGTCTAAGGAAGAGATACTTGATATTGGAAAAGCTCTAGCAAACGAACTACACGATCTTTGTGCTATGCTTAGGATTGGGTCTTGTCCATCACATCATTCTCCTAACGATGCGATCCCGTTATCAACGACATCCAATGTCCATAGTCAGAAACCATGACTATCTGCTGATCACAACGAGCTAGTCAACTAGAGGCTCACTAGGGACATATTGTGGTCTTTGTATTCACACGTATTACGATTTCCTGATAATACAATTATAGCATGAATAAAAGACAATTATCATGAACAAGGAAATATAATAATACTTTTATTATTGCCTCTAGGGCATATTTCCAACAATTTGAAGCGACAAATACTATTGTTTGTTTGTGCAAAAGACCTTCATTCACCATGTTTGCTAAAATATCTCCCCATAGCGTGATCCGGTCTTCTCAAGATCGACTAATTCATGAAAAAGTGTTATAAAGATCATCTACATGATTTAAAAATGACTATAATAATCACTTGCTCTAGTAAAAGGACTTAAATCTCACAAATGTTTGAAGTTTGCGCCATGTCTGTTCCTTTTTCATATATATTTGCTCTATTGGCTTCAATCGTAGTAAGCAATCTAATTCACCGATGCCTATTATTTGATATGGATTATGTTCATACCGAGCAATCGCTTATCAATATTAAACCTACTTCCAAGGTATCACTATCAAGAAATTCAAAGTGGTAGTCCTAAAACTTGTATTTTCCTTCGCCCACTTCCTTGACTTGTGTATCAAAAAGAAAAGTGATTTTGATATTCTTCTAGAATGGTCGGTATTTTCATACTCCCAAACTTTGAAGTTCTTAATTATGTATATGTAATGCTCTTTAATTTTTTTATTTAAATTTATCGACCAGTTTGTCTCTAATAGAAGCATGGATCGCATTGCCTCTACATAGAGAAAAACATTCATAAACTTCTAAAAGGAAAAACTGAAGAGACATTATATATGTATTTGAACCTTTCTATCTAATAAAATCATATCATTGCTAATGGGTTCATTGGTCGATAAGTTAATTTCGTCCCAAAGTCTTAAAACTTGGATCTTGATTGTCCATGTCTCGCTTTGTGTAGTCAATGCATTCGGCGATGTAGGTGTCATATTCTTTCAGCCCTAAAAATGCAAGAAGAATGTTGATCAAGAAAGAAAGTAATATAATGACATGCTAGCTTTATAAGTACAAAATAGTTTTGTTGCAGCTGCCTCTATTGATTATGTGACACCAAAGTAAATCAAGATTTTTCAACTAGAATAGATATATGAAACATAGTAGATGCATCATATATATTTCTATATGGCGTAAAGCAATCCCATTTATTTCTATTATAATTGTAGTATGGTTTTAGGTGCCATATTCTTTCGTGCCCTAAAACTATAAGAAGAATGTTGATCAAGAAAGTAAGTAATATAATGACATGCTAGCTTTATAAGTACAAAATATTTTTGCTGCAGCTGCCTCTATTCATTATGTGACACCAAGGTAAATCAAGATGCGATCGCTTCTATTCATTATGTGACACCAAAGTAAATCAAGATTTTTCAACCGAATAGATATATGAAATCTAGTAGATGCATCATATATGTTCCTCTATATGGCAGCAAGCAATCCTATTTATTTCGTTATAACTTTAGTTTGGTTTTAGTTCAGAGAGTACATATTACCTTAATGTGTATACAATGGAACCAACATTCATGGCCTCAAACTTCAAGATGAGTAAAACTATATGAACCTGCCACCATTAAGTAAGAATCCACATCTATATAATTGCATTGCTTAATCTAGAGTACACATGATAGTTTTTTTCCATAACTCAAGTATTATTGATCCATTAATAGGTCTGATCTATAATTTTGTGCAAATGGTACTTACCGAGTTGGTCCGTTGGTCGACGGCTGGCTGGTGCCGTGGAGGAAGACAATGGCGAAGTGCCACCGGTTGAGGAAGTTAACTCCAACTGTTGTTCATGGAGGAAGATATAGAAGTTTTACTCTAAATCTAGAGGACAACGAACCTTCGATCTGGCCAGAGATGGATGAGTTTATGATGGCCGAAGATGGATTTTACTTGAGATCTTGGTTTTGTGTGGACACTGGAGAGATATGCTGTTTGGAGAGATATTCTATCTTGGATTTGTTTGGAGAGTTTGCATCTGTGTGTGCAGGATCGGGAGATTGTACCCTGTACGGGCTGTTTTTTTGTACATGCTGTTAAATTTTTCGATGTCGTTCGTGTTTTTGTTGTTGTAGTTGTTTGTGTTTTTTTTTGCGTGGGTCGTTCATGGGATTGCCCATCCTGTTTTGATCATGAGATTGAGTGTCAAGGCCCACGTACCGTGATCCCACGATATGTGGAGAGATTGTTCCATGTACGTGATGTGTATTTTTTACGGAAATCCTTATTTACGCTTTATGCGCTGTTCGCCAACCGGCGCCGCAGCATTTCCAATTGGGCCGCCTGTTTCGCTTTTTTTTTCTTGTCTCGAACACGCAAAAGTAAAGGCGAGGGGAATCGAACACACTAATTCTTTATTGCAAGCGCACGGTAGTAGCTACTCGTGACACCTACCATGAAAGTGAAATTGTAGCTGGTTTTCCTCTTTTTTACGTCGTTCTTCGGTTTAGTTTCTTTTTTTATTTTTTTTCTCATCTTTCTTTGTTTTCTTTAGTTTGTGTTTTTTTTAATTCGATGAAATTTCTTAGACGATGAACTTATTTTCAACTTCGATGAACTTTTTTCAGAATCAATGAACTTTTTCCAGAATTGATGAACTTATTTTAAATTGAATGAACTTTCTTTTGAAATTTGATAAACTTTTTTAAAATTCTATGAACTTTTTTTAAATTTCTGAACTTTTTTCAAGTTGGTGAACATTTTTCAAAAACTGGATGAACTTTTTTTAAAAATGGATGAACTTTTACAAATTTGATGAACTTTTTCCAAATCGATGAACTTTTTTCAAATTTCTTGATTTTTTTTGAAAATCCGTGAACTCTTTTCAATTTTGATGAACATTTCTGAAATTGGGTGAACTTTTTAAAAAAATGATGAACTTTTTCCAAATCTATGAACTTTTTTTCAAATCAATGAACTTTTTTTCAAAATCGATGAACTTTTTTAAATGTTGATGAACTTTTCAAAAATTAATGAACTATTTTTTTCAAATTGGTAAGCTTTTTTCGAAATGTGTTGAACTCTTTTTCGTAAAATAAACCACTTTTTCCAAATTGTTTTCAGATAATTTAAAATCTAATAAATAGTGCGGATACAATGGTTCTTTAACGTTTCGCGTTCCAATAAATCACTAGTGCTTAACAGCTCTTGTGGTTAAGAAAGCACTTCCTTGGTTGTCCTGGCGTGGCGCGAGTTCGATTCCTGGTACCCTCACCTTTTTTTCACTATGTTGTGCGTTCGTCGTGGGCCGGCCCATGAGGTGACGACGTATGCCAGTAGCGCCAAATATCTGTTCGGGCGCTTAAGGCGCCAAACAGGAGCTCTCTTTTTTTACGATGTTCTTTTCTTAGGGAACTTTTGTACGATATTCTGGTTGCTCATGGATCGTACCTTTATTTTTTTAACGATGCTTTGGTTGCACATGAATCGTATCTCCGATTAGATCGTGAGATTGAGCGTAAAGGTCAGACTCTACTATGATCTCATGGCATGGGTCCACGACATGTGATTTATGAATATCTAACAGTTGTACTTTGTTGACTAAAAATAAACACACCAAATTAAAGGTTGGATGTTACTGATTATTGTGGGATTTTCTAAGTTAATTATCTTAATTATGGTGAGCCCATCAAATACTTTTTATATATAATAATAGATAGATATGCCAATTCCGATAATACCAAGGATCCCGCGTCTGACGATGAGAAGACCGGGAAGGGAAAGAAGAATGTCAATGGAAAGGGTCAGCAGCATAACCCGTGGAATCAAGGCGGCAATAAGCGTAAAGCGGACGGTAACCCGGAGTTTGTGGCCAACGCCAATGCGCAGGGTAACAATCAGAGGCGTAAGGGTAAACCGCCTCGATCCGGCGGGTCAGGCCCATCCCTTGAACAGCTACTCAATGAACCCCGCCGAGACACGGCACTGTGGAGCGGTCACCACACACTGTGGAAAGATTGCACAATCATGAAGGCGCTAAGAATTCCAACACCTATGATGGCCATAATGAGTCCGTGGTGGTTCAGAGTCAAGGTTTCATGGCCCGTGGCGGCTCAGTTCCGCCAGGACGCCAAGGAGGCTATAAACAACAAAGAATCGGTCAAGGAGAGTAGCAAAAGAAGCAGAATGGGCTATCAAAGCAACTCAAGCAATTGAATGGTGGGCGATTATGTGTTTACCACTAGCCTATGCAAACGCCACTGAAGGTTCATAAGAGGGTCGCCAATTCTATCGAGCCGCAATCCTCGTTATTTGAGGTAGTCGAACAGCCCATCATATGGAGCAGAGAAGATCACCTCCGAGAGTCGATAATCCGGTCGGGCTTGGCCTTGGTGGTGGCACCTCAAAGTTGGTGGATATAAATTCACTAAGGTACTCATGGACGGGGTAGTAGCATCAATATCCTTTATTATGAGACCTTTCGACGCATGGGGTTAACTAATAAAAATCGAGGACGCCCAACACTGCTTTCCATGGGTGGTCCTCGTAAGTCGGCTTATCCAGCTTGGCAAGATTGAGTCGAGGTGGCTTCGGAGATGAATATGACTCAGAGTCGAGAAGTTGACATTTGAGGTGGTCAAAATCAGAGCCCATATCATGTTTCTATTCGGGCGGCCGTTTATGCTAAGTTCATGGCCCGACTTGTTATATTTACTTGCAGCTGGGTCACAAGGGCACCATCACCGCATGGAAGTTGGAAGGTGGCGTTGAGTGCGTAAGAAGGCGACACGGCTTATGCCGAGTCGGCTCAGGCGCGGAAGAGCTCAAATTTTATCAAGATAATGTTGACCCGGCGGATATGACATCCCCGGAGAAGCCAACTACGAGCACGACCCGCGCTGAAGTTTAAATCGCCTCGCGAGACAAAGCTTGTTGACTTTACCTCGCGCACCTTCTAAGCGCTTCATCATCGCAGCAATTTGATCCCAAATAGGAAAGCGCCCATCGAGTTCATCCGTGAGAACCGGATATCTTTGCATGGAAACCTTCCGACATGCCGGTGTACCGAGGAACTCACCGAGCACACCGTCAATATTGATCCCAAGTATAAGCCGTCGTGCAGCTTCTTCGCGCTTTAACGAAGAAAGACTAAGGCTATCGGAGAGGAAGTCGCCTGCTTTGGCGGCCGGGTTTATCATTGAAGTTTTTCACCCGAGTAGGGCTAACCCGTGCTTGTCCTCAAGAAGAACGGCACCGGGCGGATGTGTGGACTACACGGACTTAAACAAGGCTTGTCCGCTGATCCTTTTGCTCTCCCCATATTGATCAAATCATTGATGCTACGCGGTTGTGAACGCTTGAGTTTTTGGATGCTTACTCGTTATCATCGATCAAAATGGCAGTTATGACCAGGAGAAGACGGCTTTCATCACTCCGCTTGGAGCCTTCGCTATGTATCCATGCCATTTGACTCAAAAGTGCCCAGCGACTTATCACGTGTGTGCGTAACTGCTTGCATGATCAAATTGGGTGTAATGTTCATGCTTACGGATGACATTGTGGTGAAGTCCGAGAAAAGGAAACCTTGATATCCGACTTGAAAGAGACCTTGATAATCTCCGGTTTACAAGATGATGCTTAACCCGCCAAGTGTGTATTTGGCGATCAAGGGCAAGCTCTTGGGTTTTCGTGTCAAACAGAGGCATCGGCTTAACCCAGAAGATTAAGGCGATTACATCTTCGCTAAGCCAGCGGCATCAATGGTTTTCAGCGATCAAGGGTCGTGGTTGCCGCTTTAAGCCGGTTCATAAGCCGTTAGGTGAGAAGGCCCTTCCATTGTACCGATGATGAAGAAAATCGACACTTTTTTTCGAGCAAGGCCGCCATGCTGCTTTTGAAGACTTGAAGAGACAATTGTCCGAATCGCCGTTCTCGCGTTCGATTGATAAAGAGCCTTTATCGTTATATGTTGCCGCCAATTCACGAGCCGCCGTTGCCATCATGGTGGAGCGAAGGAAGCCGGAAAGGAGCATCCGTTCAACGATCGGTTTACTATATCGTTGAGGTGCTCATTGAATCTAAGCAAAGGTATCCACATTGGCGTAAGCTTGTTTACGGGTGTTTATGGCCAACCGAAGTTGAAGCAAGATTTTCAAAGCCACCCTATAACTGTGGTAAGTTCTCGCCTTTGGGAGACATCATTCGAACCGGAGGCCACATGACGAGTCGCCAAGGGGCCATTGAACTTGGGCCTCACGATTTGAAGTATATGCCACGATCGCTATTAAGTCTCGTGCTTTGGTGGACTTTATCAATGATTGGACAGAGTTACAGCCCCGAGGAGAAGCCGATAACACATATTGACTATTCATTTTGACGGGTCCAGCAGTTAGAAGGCTCGGGGCGGAGTGGTGTTAACTTCCTCGAGGTGAAATTTTTGTTATGTATCCGCTTATGTTTCCATGTACTAACAATGCAGCTGAGTACGAGGCCTTACTCCATGGTCTCCGGATGGCTAAGGAGATGAACTTAAGCTGGGTAAGATGCCTGGGTGACTCAGATCTCGTGGCTCAACAAGTGTTAGGCAAGTGGGATTCCAAAGATCCCGTTATGGCGGCTTATCATCAAGAAGTAGATGCTGTGGCTGGTCACTTCACGGGTTATCAAGTGGAGCACATCGATCGAAGGAAGAATGAGGCGGCTGATGCTTTAAGCCGGTTGGGATCCCAACGTAAGCCGGTGCCGCCCAACACCTTTCTCGATGTCTTACATAACCCTTCTGTCAAGGTGCCTACCGAGGAAGAGCTAGCAAGGCTGCATCTTGAGGCACAAATTGTGGCGGCTCTTCATGTTATCCCGGATTGACAAAGGCCCTATTTGGCTTATATGACCCGGTGAGTTGCCCGAGGATGAGACCTTACGCAGACAAATCATCAGCGCCCAAATCTATGATTTATTGTTAACGGCGAAGTTACATCACCTAAGTGTCATGGGGCGCTGTAATGTCAGTGTGTCCCCATGTAAGGTCAAGAAATACTTTGTGAGATCCATGAAGGAATTGTGGCCATCATGCCGGTCAAAATCTCTCAGAGCCAAAGCTTTTCATCATGGTTTCTATTGGTCGACGGCCATGCCGATGCAGAGGATCCGTCAAGAAATGTGACAGCTTGTCAAAAGTTCTCACGACGAAGCTCATGTGCCGCTCAAGAATTGAGGATGATCCCAATCACTTGGCCGCTTGCAATTGGGCTTGATATGGTTGGACCTTTCAAAAGGTCTAAAGATAAAAGACACATCTACCGTGGCAAGGGACAAGTTTACAAAGTGGGTTGAGGCAGAGCCGGTCAGTAAGTGTGATGCAGCCACGGCAGTTAAATTCATGAAAAAGGTGATCTTTTGTTTTGGTTTCCCACATAGCATCATAACTGATAATGGCACTAATTTCTCCAAGGGTGCCATGGAAGAGTTCTATCAAAGAGAACATATCCGGCTTGATGTTTCGGTTGTTGCTCATCCTCAATCCAATGGTCAAGGTAAAGAGCTAATCAAGAGATCTTAAAGGTATCAAACCTCGCTCTTAGTCCCCTTACAGCGACTCGGTTGTTGGGTGGAGGAGTTACCTTCCGTGTTATGGAGCATCAACACTACGCCTAATGATCTACAGCTACATGCCTTTCTTTATGGTGTATGGTGCAGAGGCGGTCCCGCCAAGTGACATCCGCACGATTCACCCCGCGGCGGCTTACGCTGAGGCCGACAACGAAGAAGCTCGCCGTAATGCACTTGACTTGTCGGATGAGGAGCGAGACTTGGCAATAGCCCGCCGAGATTTATCATCAAGACTGCCGCTATCGCAGCCGCCGGTTAGGAGCAGTAACCTTTCAGAAGGTGACTTGGTGCTCCGCTCATCCAGATCAGCCTAATATGCACAAGCTATCCTCGCTTTGGGAAGGGCCCTTGTGTCAAGAAGAATCGCACAACGGGTCATATTACCTCATCGATATTCGAGAGCACAAAGACTCACTTAAGTCGGAGGAGGAGACCCGCCGTTGTGGAATATAGCTCATCTCCGGCCTTATTATACTTAAGCCACCGGCTTTCAAGATGTATATTTTTTGACGATGTATATATTATATGAAGAAATAAAGCAGACCTCCGCCCTTTTTACCCTCAAAACTCTATGTGTCTTCTTTATCGTAGTGGAGACAACAACAGGAGCGGATCACATCCGAATCCGCTTTCCTTTGACTGGCTTATGATCATATCTCAATCTAGCCGTGGTCACTTGGGGGCTTCTGCTCAAACATATGTCGATTCAACCAAAGAGAACATAGCTGTCGATACCACTTGATCGGCATAACGCCAAACCCACTTGGGGGCTTTAGATCATATTTGAATCATAGCTTAACCCTTTGGGTCCGACGTGGATCGATTCAATCAGCATTAAACAACTTTTATGTTCACTTGGGGCTTCTATTCAAACATAGGTCGATTCAACTAAAGAGAACATAACTGCCGATACCCACTTGATCGGCATCGCCAAAGCCCTGGGGCTATATGATCGTATCCGAATCTTAGCTTAACCCTTTGGGACGGTTTTCGATCGATTCAATCAGAGCCCGTGAACATTGCTTATACCTATAATTACTTCAAATATCTTGAAGCCTTTTTAAGGAGATGGTCCTTGATTCTTCCGATTTAATATTGATTACCCCAGGATTGTAAGTGCTGTAAAGCATCAATCGAGCCGAAGACTATCAAAAGGGTCACAGTATGTCAAGTGATTATATTTTAAATAATCATGAACCGCCTATATATGATGTCTTTGGGTCATGTTCCGGTTATCAATATTCAGAACCCTCGGTGCAAAGAACCGCCTTAAAATTTTGCTTGTTTTATGTGCGTGATAAGGCAAAGCAAGTTAAACATCAAGGAAATACACGGTTAACATAAGCCAAATAAATAAGGTGATGACGGCTACGTATAATAAGCACCATAAACATGCGCAAGGGCATGACCAGCAATAAGAAGTTTTTCTATCCTATTACAAGACTTCCGAGTCCAATAAGCCGGGCATTGTTTTGGCAAAGTTATAAAACACCGGCAGCTCATTCCTTCAAGGGCTTGATGACTCCGGTTATCCTTCTCCGCTTCTTCGTTGGTTGCTTTGTCCTAGAAGGTGGACGAGGCCCACCAATGCCGCCAAGGCTTCAAATTCAGCCTCATCATCTATTAAACCGCCGGGTCCACTTCAGGTCAAAGGTATGCTTATGCGTTGAGGGATCAGCTAACTTGGTCAGATGGGACGCTTGGGATTCTCCTGCTCGCTATCATAGTCCGTGAATACTTCAGAAGATCAAGATCGCTCCCAATGAGAGTCGCCAGGACGACGACTTGACACAGTAGTGAAGTCTTGGTCGCAAATGCAAAGGCCGCCCTCCTTAGGCTTGATATCCAAGAGAGAGATAAGCCAAGTCAAGTTCGCACCCATGCCCTGCCCGCTTAAGGCAGCCACGGCCCGGCCTCGCAGACGCCCGCCTTAAACTCGAATTCATTGAGGTAGCACCGAGAGATGCCTCAAAGACATCTTGTAGGAGGCGAGGAGTGGTATTTGATAAGGCCACAACGGCCAAAGCACGTTGAGACCCGGAGTACAACTACTCCACTAAGGTGTAAACCGCCTTAAGCTTGATCAACATATTTTGCTTCAAGTTGGATTCTGGGCCTGTATTTCACAGCATAACAATAAGTCGAGATAACTATTACAATAATCCTTAGAAGATTACAATATTTAAGGTTTTTCAGAGTGACTTCACCAAGATGGTCGAGACCATTTGGGATATCCGCCGCTTTAAGTCGACACTTGGTTGTTGCCTCTCGCAAGAGATGCTTCGCCGCCGCCCGGGTCACCAAAGAAACCCTCTCATCAGCCCAAATTTTCTTTTCTGACTCAAATTTTTTCCTCATCTTCTCTTGTTCAGAGACACCGAATTCAAACTTGGAGTTGGTTTTCTGAGTTTCAAGCTCTTGGGTTTTTAGCTGGCTCTTCGTGTCAAGAATCTCCGACTCAAATTGACTTATGGTGGCCTCAGATGACATCAAAGTTATGGTAAGAAACATGGTAGTAACATTCAAGTCCCAAACACTTTACAAGTAAAGATACCTGGCACTTGGGGGCTAATGTATGCTTAAAGAATTTTTTAACCTATCCTACTGAGTCATACATATTAAGTCTCAAGCACTTTACAAGTAAAGATACTTGACTCTTGGGGGCTAATGTGTAATACAAATTCAAAGTCTCATGCTATCACCGGGTTAAATGTATTCATGTTACACAGGACAACCTAACAGTAAGTAGATTTCTAAGTCTACAGCATATTCATTCATACGCAGGTACAGTAAGTAAGGTTTAGAAAGAAAGCATAAGTTATACCTCAGATTTGTGCTGTATTTGCTTCACCATGTCAATTTCCAGGTCACGACTATTGTGCACTTGGTTCAGATAGCCCGAGACTATATCACCAATGCTTAGGTGAGTATAATCAGTGATGTCCTGTTTGGCTTTAAGCCGTTGAGCAAACCTCCTTGGCAAAGGCATTGGGCAAGAACAAGAGGGCTGGCCCGGTTCAACATATTGACTTTTCAGAATTCAACTTCCGGTCATTTTCTTGACCGGCTAGGAATTTCCGTGTTATCGAGTTGTGGATAACGCCTTCGCAGCGGTCGAGGTTGGTATTGGAATATCGTGTTTGTTCAAAGCGGTGGTCGATGAGTGGAGCTGTCAGAACGGATGAGTCAAGCGCCGTTCGGATCACCGGTCTCGTGACGCTTATTCTTCTTTGCCCTCTTGTTGGGCTTCACTTGCAGTCTCACAATCAAAGTGGAAGGATGAGTATCAAAGTATAAGTATGGAAAACTTAAAGTAAGAAAGGTTACATTACCCGGAGCCGCTTTTAAAAGCCGCATGTTTGATTGCATCGACTGCCGAAGGAGAGGTATCCCGATAATTGGAGTCGATGAATTGAGAGGTTGGCTAATCAAACCCGCCAAAGGTAAAGCGTAACGAATCGGAGATAACCTCGCCCGATGCTTCCCGGTTGCATCGGTAGGCCGAGGAGAGTTCCGCGTCTTGATTGGCCCGAGTCTGCCGCCGATTCTCAAGCTGTTGTTGCTTCAAAAGAAATTGAGGATCTAGGTAAGCTAGATGATGTGAAAATCTTACTTTCCGGGTCATCCTTCGGATTTTTTGTGTTGGCAAAGGCTCGAGTCGGAGGAGATTATAGTTACCTCTTTGTCAATTGCTTGACTGCTCCTCGATCCTCCTCGAAGGATAAAATGTCAAGAAATAACGACAAAGGAGTTAAGAAAATCAAAAGATTACCTCTTCCTCATCCGAAGAAGAGTCATCCAATTTAAGCATGTCAGAGGCGCTGGGTTTCTTCTTCTTTGAGGTGCCTGTCTTGGCGGCTTTCCTTTCGGTTTTCTTGGCTGCCCTGGCCTGTTTGGCAGCCTCATGGTTATACTTGACCTTCATGAAATTATCACCGGCCTGTGGAAAAAGATAAGGAATCATAAGTACAAGAAGGTATAACATGTTAAAGAGTATTTATGAAGATTGGTAACTTACCGCAGGGGTCGGGTTCTTCTCACAGAAGGGAAGTAAGCCGAAGGCATTACTACTTACAAGCGTTCTCCTTCAACAAAGGATCGGGTTGTAGCATCTACCACATCATCCGTAAATCGTCAGACTATGACGCATTGGATCATCCTTCTCGCCGTAAGTACACATTACGAGAGCGGCTTATTGGTAGTATTCGCCAGCGACCTGCACCCGACCAGATCGATGCCGCTTAACCTGCTCCCAACAGAGCTTTGATTTTCCTGATGGTGGGGTTGAGAGGCAGGTGTTCAACAGTGGTCAATTTATCCGCTAACTGATGGTTGGACTCAAGACGCAGGGCACGAAAGCCGAGCAGAGACTTCTCATTAGCCGGAGAAGTGTCTTGGCAGTAGAACCACATCTGGTTCCACTTTTTGGGTGACTCGACACCAAAGATAAGGGAAAAGACAATCTCTCCGCCGCTGGATTGAGATGCCGCCAAGCTCAAGACTAGGCCTGCTAGCACGCTCATTCTGCCGGTTCAAATAAAAAGTTCTCTCTAACAAAAGCAGACTTGGCTCTTCTCCTGCACACCTCATAGAAGACTTGAAATTGCAAAGGTTTGACACGGAATTGGGTCCAATGTCTTGAGGTCTCGAGATCAAAGAAGTTCGTAACTTCCTCAAGAATTTTGAGCCGGAGGCAAACCCTTGCTCATGTGATCTATGAAAACTATCACCTCCCCATCTTTGGGTTGAGGCTTCTTCTGACGGTCAGAGCACGATAAGACATGACCTCCTTTTTGGGTAGGTGGCCGACTTCACTTAACTCAGCAAGTTTGCTTTTGGTAACTATGGATGGAACCCAATTGCAAGTCACATGGGGTTTGGCCGCTTTAGGTGCCATGACAACAGCTTGGCCTACTTACAAAATAAGAAGTTCCGTTCAACTTTGACCCGAAGAAATATCTAAATTATTTAAAATGGCGGCTTAAGAAGGGGCCTAATGATATAAGGGTGATTGTGCAACAAGATTAAGCCGCTACAAGTATCAAGAGCAATTCAAAATTTTAAGGTCATGAGAAGAAGGCAAGGCTTAAACTCAAGATCACTTATTTAAACCGACACCGGACAGCCAGTGTTTATGAGTTTACCGTAAGAAGCTTTCCGGTGATAGAAACAAGTTTCACAGCATTTACGCCTATTATTCTCGATCAAATTATTATTCGAAGAAAAATTTTCTAGACCTAAAAACAGGGCAGAGAAGTTCATGCACTCGAAGAGGGTTTTCAAACGAGGGAAATGAGATCTGTTTCTATGCAAGATAAACACAAACAACTACCGCAGCAGTTCTACATGGTTTTTACGATCTAAATAGGGCATTGGAGGTGCAAACTAGCGAGGGTTTGCGTCGGGCGGTGATGAACACTGACGAACTCAACAGGGCTCCAATGCAGATCTAAAGAAAGGGAAGGGGAGGAACTCACGGATGCGGATGAGCTGCGGAGGTTCGCTATCGATTTCTGGTCAGAGTCAGGTTGATGCAGCGGCCTGGGTCGATGAAGACAGGGAGATTCGCGGGCGCAGCAAGCGGAGCTCGAGTGATGAGAAGAGGCAAGAGGAAGAAGACGATCGAAGGAGAAGAATGAAAGACCTAAGTCGCGCTTTATTTATAGGAGAGGATAATCGAGACGACGCGTAAACGAGGAGATAAGAATTACTATCCAAATGCCCCGGCGCCTCGATTTTCGTAACAATCAATAAAAGCAGATCCGCTGAAGGATACAATGGAATAGAAAATGAATTAAAGAAAGGATGACGCCACGCCAAAGTTAAAGATGGATCCGTAAGATGACATCATGGCGGTTAAAGAAAGCCCTCTCAGATAGTCAAGATCAAGATTTATTCTTTAAAAATATTTTTTCTCGAGATTGACATGAACAGTTCAAATCAACTGGGCCTAATGTTGGGATATAACTATTTGTGTAAGCTGCCCAGAGGGGCCGGGTTACACAAAGAAGACTCATCGAAGAGGTCCAAGACTAGCATGATGATGGCGATTCAACAAAGGGCTTAAGGTCTGCTAGTAAACCGCCATGATAGCATGACTTGTAACATAAGGTAGATTTAACTAGTCACCGAGCCGACACTCGCTTATAACCCGCCGACTCAGAGGCTGCTGTATGCCAACCCGTATATAAGGGATGACTTGTCAAGGCTTAGGCAAGAAACAACTCATCGAGAGCCGCATAGCGATCTCGCCCCTCGTCATCAAAACATCAATACCAAACCCAACTAGACGTAGGCCTTACCTTCACCGTAAGGGGCCGAACTAGTATAAACTCTCTCGTGTCCTTTGTCCCGATTTAACCCCTTCAAGCTTCCTAGTTGCGATGGCTCCACAACTAAGTCCTTTCACGAGGACATCTGACGTGACTATTCCACGACACTATGGGTGTTAATCACATGGTGATGTGAACTATTGGTGTTAATTCACATGGCGATGTGAACTAGATTATTGACTCTAGTGCAAGTGGGAGACTAAAGGAAATATGCCCTAGAGGCAATAATAAAGTTGTTATTTATATTTCCTTATATCATGATAAATGTTTATTATCCAAGCTAGAATTGTATTAACTGGAAACTTAGTACATGTGTGAATACATAGACAAACAAAGTGTCACTAGTATGCCTCTACTTGACTAGCTCATTGAATCAAAGATGGTTATGTTTCCTAGCCATAGACATGAGTTGTCATTTGATTAACGGGATCATATCATTACAGAATGATGTGATTGACTTGACCCATTCCGTTAGCTTAGCACTTGATCGTCTGTTGCTATTGCTTTCTTCATGACTTATACATGTTCCTCAGACTATGAGATTATGCAACCCCTATACCGTGAGGAACACTTTGTGTACTACCAAACGTCACAACGAATCGGGTGATTATAAAGGTGCTCTCTGTGTGTTTCGATGGTGTTTGTTGAGTTGGCATAGATCGAGATTAGGATTTGTCACCCAATGTCGGTGAGGTATCTCCGGCCCTCTCGGTAATGCACATCACTATAAGCCTTGCAAGCAATGTGACTAATGAGTTAGTTATGGATGATGCATTACGGAACGAGTAAAGAGACTTGCCGGTAATGATATTGAACTAGGTATGGTGATACCGCGATCAAATCTTGGGCAAGTAACATACCGATGACAAATGGAACAACGATGTTGTTATGCGGTTCGACCGATAAAGATCTTCAGAGAATATGTAGGAGCCAATATGAGTATCCAGGTTGCGCTTATTGGTTATTAATCGAGATGTTTCTGGTCTTGTCTACATAGTTCTCAAACCCGTAGGGTCCGCACGCTTAACGCTCGTGACGATTTATATTATGACTTATGTGATTTGATGACCGAAGGTAGTTCGAGTCCCTGATGAGATCGGGACATGACGAGGAGTTCAAATGATCGATCCGTAAAGATCGATATATTGTAAGGCTATATTCGACATCGGAAAGGTTGCGAGTGATTCGGTATTTCTCAGAGTACCGTAGAATTACAGAATTGTGATGGGCCTTAATGGGGCATATGGGAAAGGAGAGAATAGGCCTCAAGGGTGGCCGCACCTCCCCATGGACTGGTCCGAATTGACTAGGGAGGGGGCGCCTTCCTTCCTTCTCCTTCTCCTTCCCTTTTCCTACTCCATGTGGGAGGTGGAATCTTACTAGGAATAGGGAGTCCTAGTAGGACTCGACTTTGGGCGCACCCTATGAGGGCCGGCCTCCTCCCTCCCTCCTTTATATACAGGGCAAGGAGGCACCCTAGAACACACAAGTTGATCATTGATCTTTAGCCGCAGGATGTGCCCCTCCACCATAATCCACCCTGTATATCGTTACTGCTTAGGCGGCCCCGCCGGTAGTTTCATCAACACCGCCATCACGCCTATCGCGGTCGACGGAACTCTCCATCCAAGCTCTCATCGATAGTGAGTTCATGGACGCTACCGAGCTGAACGTGCAGATCGCAGAGGTGTCAGACGCTCGGTTCTAGGGTCGATCGATCGTGAAGACGCATTTACTCAGATCAACCGTGATTGTCATAACGCTCGCTTTCACCACGAGGGTGCATGGACAACACTCTCCTCTCGCTGCTATGCATCACCATGATTTTATGGGTGCATAGGATTTTTTGAAATTACTACGCTCCCAACAACTACCGCCATGGTGGGGCGATAATGTCATTTGTGCTCTTATGTTGATGACATACTGATTTTCGGTACAAGCATGATTGTGATAAATGAGGTCAAGTCTTTTCTATCAAAGTGTTTTGATATGAAAGATCCGGGAGAAGTTGATGTGATCCTAACATTGCTTATTATGATGATAGTGGATTACACTAATGCAATCACACTATGTTGACAAGGTCTTGAGCCGTTTCGGCTTTATTGATAGCAAGACTTCTCCAAGGCCTTATGATCCTAGAGTGACTCTACGAAAGAACAAGAAAATAGCGAGAGACCAATTGAGGTACTCTCAAATTACCGGTTCACTCATATACCTTGCGAGTGCAATGAGGCCTGATATCACTTTTGCCACGAGCAAGTTGAGCAGGTTCATGTGAAACCCGGGTAATGATCATTGGCATTCACTTGAAAGAGTCATGCACTATCTAAACAGTATGATGAGCTATGGGATTCATTATTCAGGGCACCCTACTGTGCTTGAAGGATATAGTGACTCGAACTAGATATTGGACGTTGATGAGCTCTACTCCACAAGTGGATTTCTTTTCTTCTTGGAGGTGGCACAGTGTCATGGAGGTCTTGTAAATAGACCATATTGACGAGATCAACCATGAAAGCAGAACTTATTGCTTTCGATACATCCATTGTTGAGGCAGAATGGCTGCGTGAGATCTTGATGGACTTGTCGGTGGTTGACAAATCTTTACCGCCATCCTCATGAACAATGCCAATAAAGTAGTGATTGCCAAGGTGAACAGTTCTAAGTATAATGCGGTCATCAAGACACACTAAAAGACAATTGAAGTCTGTCAGCAATTGAGAAACTCCGAGTAATTATCACACGATATTCAAACAGTATAAAACCTCGCAGATCCCTTTACTAAGGGCTATCATGTAATGTAATAGAAAGTGCATCGAGGAGATGGGCATGAGACCCATGAGTGTTACACCATAGAGGTAACTCCAACCTATGTCGGCTGCTCGGGAACGGGGTCCCTGACTTGCCTCCCGCGCCAAGGCGTGGGCTTATGGGGCCCAATGCAGCCCACCATCACCAAGCTCAAGACCTCGAGGGGCTGAGCTCATGGGCGGACGACAGGGGCTTCAGAGCAGCCTCCTCAAGCGGGCTCATGAGGAGGCGAGAGATCAAGGCAGGCACCTCCCGAGGGGCCCGTGACGCAAGCCATGACAATCGGAGGCTAGGCGGTGCCAGGGGCGGCGCCGCCTGCAAAGGTCCTTGTTTCCTTCGTGCTAAGGGGCAAGCACCGCCAAGGCATCGGGCAAAGGTTACCGCTTTGTGCAACAAGACCAAGACCAGCAGAACGGCAGGATGGAGGTCATCGAGAGCCTGTGGCGGCCACCGCCGAGCCTTTGGCAGCCAAGACCAACTTTAGTCAGATAAGAGTACCAGATGTTCCCTTCAAATGGCCAATTGTTGGCGCCTTCCCGCCATTATTTGGGAGAGGCCTGGCCTCGCCTATAAATAGGACTAGCCACCACAGGTAGATGTATCTGGAGATCGACCAGAGAGAGAGAGAGAGAGAGAGAGAGAGAGAGAGAGAGAGAGAGAGAGAGAGAGAGAGAGAGAGAGAGAGAGAGAGAGAGAGAGAGAGAGAGAGAGAGAGAGAGAGAAGCTAATCGAACTCACCGAAAGCAGCTTCATCGCATCAGCTCAAGAACAGCCTCGCGAGGCTGTTCTTCCTTTGTACTGCTTCATCATCACCCCCGAGGCAATCCACCACACCACACACCGGAGTAGGGTATTACACCACAATGGTGGCCTCAACCAAGATAAATCTCGTGTCCTTTGTGTGTTCATCTTTCTTGCCTAGATCTTTATGTAGACTTCGAGACGGAGCTGGTAGGGAGAGATCTTCTGCGCACCCAGAGTTTGAACCTCAAGGGTCCGCCGAACCCAATCGACATTTGGCGTGCTGTAGGGTGCGCCGAGTCTTTTTCTTCCGCTTAGCCGCATGTGATCTTCCGCTGCGATTATGGTCGACGCCGCGAAGCTCGCTACTGAAGCGTTATTGCTTCGCCACCATTGGTTACCCAGACGGCGCTTGCCGGCGGACGCCTCTTCGCTTCCCCGCCGCCGCTAACGCCGCCACCGCCCGGCGGGAACGAGCAAGAAGTTTTCATCCTCGTGATCCATCGGTGCGGCGCGATGGCCCTAATGCCACCTCACACCGACTCACGGATCGCTGCTCGCGCCGCCGCGCTTCATTTGAAGCGTGATACGCCTCCAACGTATCTATAATTTTTCATTGTTCCATGCTATTATATTACCCTTTTAGATGTTTATGGGCTTTATTTTACATATTTATATCATTTTTGGGACTAACCTACTAACCAGAGGCCTAGCCCATATTGTTGTTTTTTTTGCCTATTTCAGTATTTCGAAGAAAAGGAATATCAAACGGAGTCCAAACGGAATGAAACCTTCGGGAGCGTTATTTTTGGAAAAAAATCTGATCCGGAGAGCTTGGAGTGCAAGTCAAGAAGCCTCCGAGGGCCCCACGAGATAGGAGGGCGCCCGCCAGGGCGCCTGCCTTGTGGCCCCCATGCCACCGACGCATTTCTTCCTCCTATATATACCTATGTACCTAAAACATCCAGGCACCACGAAACACAATTTCCACCACCGTGAACCTTCAGATCCGCGAGATCCCATCTTGAGCCCTTCCCAAGACTCACGAGGGGGAAGCAACCACGAGGGCCTCTACATCAACATCGCTGCCTCCGCTGAGTTGTGAGTAGTGTACCACTGACTCTACGGGTCTATAGTTATTAGCTAGATGACATCTCTTTTGGATCTCAATACAATGTTCTCCCCTCTTGTGGAGATCTATTTGATGTAATCTCTTTTATGTGTGTTTGTGGAGATCCGATGAATTGTGGGTTTATGATCAAGTTTATCTATGAATAATATTTGAATCTTCTCTCAATTCTTTTATGTATGATTGAGTTATCTTTGCAAGTCTCTTCAATTATCAGCTTGGTTTGGTCTACTAGATTGGTCTTTCTTGCCATGGGAGAAGTGTTTAGCTTTGGGTTCAATCTTTATGTGTTCTTACCCAAAGGATGTAAAGGGTTGCAAGACACGATTGTATTGTTGCCATCGAGGATAACAAGATGGGGTTTATATCATATTGCATGTGTTTATCCTCTACATCATGTCATCTTGCTTATCGTGTTACTCTATTCTTATGAACTTAATACTCTAGATGCAGCAGAGTCGGTCGATGTGTGGAGTAATAGTAGTAGATGCAGCAGGAGTTGGTCTACTTGTTATGGACGTGATGCCTATATACATGATCATGCCTAGATAATCTCATAACTATGCGCTTTTCTATCAATTGCTCGACAAGAATTTGTTCACCCACCGTAATACTTATGCTATCTTGAGAGAAGCTTCTAGTGAAACCTATGGCCCCGGTCTATCTCTTATCATATTTGCTTTCCATCTACCTTTATTTGCATCTTTAATTTTGCATCTATATCAAAAATACCAAAAAATATTTATCTTATCATACTATCTTTATTAGATCTCACTTTCAAGTGGCCGTGAAGGGATTGACAACCCTTTATTGCGCTTGGTTACAGTTCTCAGCTTGTTTGTGTAGGTGCGCAGACTTTTGAGGAGCTTCTTGAAAGTGCAACTATCCCTAGGTGGTTTTGGTAATTCATAACAACATATAGCTCATTGTGCTAATGCTATTCCAAGACTATGATTTCAGGAAAGCTCAATGAATGGCATGGCATGGATGATGAAAGTGGATCCTCAAAATACTAATGACAAAGGATTGGCTCAAGCTCAAAAGCTCAAGACTCTTCATTTTATATTTTAGTGATCAAAGATCACATTGAGTCTATAGGAAAAGCCAATACTATCAAGGAGGGATGAGGTGTTACTTAATGAGCCTCTTGCTTCATGTGCTTAGTGATATGCTCCAAAACCCTCACCTACTTTCTCACATCCACAAATGACCTATACCTAAAGCCAAAATCGGTCACACCGATTCTTTCTATCCGCGCCACCGAAGTTCAAATGTCATAGCCATCGCCACAAACCCTAGGAAAATCGGTTCACCGACAGGATCTCGGTCTCACCGATATGGGATTGTAATCTCTGCTTCCTTCAGAACGGTTCGGTCTAATCAAGTGAGCGATCGGTCCCACCGAGATTGCAATATAAACTCTCTGCTTCCTTTTGTAACATTTCGTCTCACCGAAAAGAGCAAATCGTCCCACCGAAGTTTACTCGACCAACTCTCCGAAAGCTTATTACTAAAATCGGTCTCACCGAAGTTTGTGTAATCGGTCTTACCAAGATTACGTTATGCCCTAACCTTAACCGAATCGGTCTCACCGAAGTTGCATGTCACCCCAATCAAAAATCCTAACGGTCACTAGGTTTGTTAATCGGTCCGACCGAGTCTGTTGAATCGTCCCACCGAGTTTGGTAAATTGTGTGTAACGGTTAGATTTTGTGTGGAGGCTATATACCCCCTCCACCTCCTCTTCATTCGTGGAGAGAGCAATCGACTAAACCTACACTTCCAACTTACCATTTCTAAGAGAGAACCACCTACTCATGTGTTGAGGCCAAGATATTCCATTCCTACCATATGAATCTTGATCTCTAGCCTTCCTGTTGCTTTCCACTCAAATCTTCTTTCCACCAGATCCAAATCCTATGAGAGAGAGTTGAGTGTTGGGGAGACTATCATTTGAAGCACAAGAGCAAGGAGTTCATCATCAACGCACCATTTGTTACTTCTGAGAGTGGTGTCTCCTAGATTGGCTAGGTGTCACTTGGGAGCCTCCGACAAGATTGTGGAGTTGAACCAAGGAGTTTGTAAGGGCAAAGAGATCGCTTACTTCGTGAAGATCTACCGCTAGTGAGGCAAGTCCTTCGTGGGCGATGGCCATGGTGGGATAGACAAGGTTGCTTCTTCGTGGACCCTTCATGGGTGGAGCCTCCGTGGACTCGCAAGAACTGCTACTCCTTCGTGGGTTAAAGTCTCCATCAACGTGGATGTACGATAGCACCACCCATCGGAACCACGCCAAAACATCCGTGTTCCAATTGCGCTTGAATCCTCCAAACCCTTCCCTTTCTTTCTTGCAAGTTGCATGATTTAATTTCCGCTGCCTATATACTCTTTGCATGCTTGCTTGAATTGTGTGATGATTGCTTGACTTGTCCTAAGATAGCTAAAATCTGCCAAACTCTAAAATTCGGAAAAGGTTAAGTTTTTAATTGGTCAAGTAGTCTAATCACCCCCCCTCTAGACATACTTCAAGTTCCTACAAGTGGTATCAGAGCTTTGGTCTCCATTTGCTTTGATTTCCATAGCTTTTGGTGGTCATAGTCTTGGTTTCACAACCTAGGAGAGTATGGCATCTAGTGAGGAAAATTATCACCATAGAGGTCCTTACTTTGATGGTACTAATTTTGCTAGTTGGAAGCATAAGATGAAAATGCATATTCTCGGACATAACCCCACTGCTTAGGCAATTATTTTATTGGCTTGCAAGGTGAATTCTTTGATGGAGAGAGCCGAACCGTGAAGCTAATGCGAAGAATTGAAGATGCTGCAATACAACGCTCAAGCTTGTGATATCATCTTCAACAGATTGTGCCTCAAGAATTCAACAAAATCAACCGCCTTGAGAATGCAAAGGAAATTTGGGATACTTTGATTGATATGCATGAAGGTACCGACCAAAAGGAATCCAAGTTGATGTGCTCCAAAGTCAGCTTGACAAGTTCAAAATGAAGGATGGTGAAGGTGTCGCTGAAATGTACTCTAGGCTTGCACTTATCACAAATGAGATTGCGGCTTAGGAATGAAGAGATGACCGACAGATTCATCATCAAGAAGGTCCTAAGAGCATTGGATGGAAAGTATGATACCGCAGCACATTGATCCAAATGATGCCAAACTACAAAGATCTCAAGCCAACGGAAGTCATTGGAAGAATTGTTGCTCATGAGATGTCACTTAAGGATAAGGAGGAACTTCACAACAAGTCAAGTGGTGCTTACAAAGCCTCAAGTGAAGCCCCCACATCATCAAGTGAGAAGCAAACCTTCAATGAAGAATTGAGCTTAATGGTGAAGAACTTCAACAAATTCTACAAGAGTAGAAGCAAAGAAAGAAGCTCCAAGTCAAGGTCTTACAATGACAAAAGATCTTCTAGCCGAGAGCGAAATTGCTACAATTGTGGGAGACCCGGACACTATTCCAATGAGTGTATGACACCCTACAAAAGAAGAGAAGATTCTCCAAGAAGAAGAAGCAAAAGAGAAGAATCACCATCGAGAGAGAGGAGGAGTAGAGATGATCGTTATGAACGAAGACCCTCACGGAGAAGCAAGGATTCGGAAAGGAAGGACAAGTCATCAAGAAGCTACACAAAACGAAGACATCAAGCTCATGTTGGTGAATGGGTATCCGCCCGATTCGGCAATCACTCCGAGAGAATCTATCACTCCGACCAATATACTCAAGATGAAGGTGTTGTTTGTCTAGCACTTGTGTCAACCAACTCCTACGATATATTTGATTCACCAAATGAAGGAATTGAAGATGCTTCATGGCCAAAGGTCCAAAGGTAACACATCCCGAGTATGTTGATTTCGATAGTGATGAAGATGACTTGCTTGTGGATAATGATTTACTTGTTGACAACTCTAGTGATGGATACTATGATGAAACGTCAATTAATCATGCTAATCAAGATAAAACGATGACAATGATAAGGAGAAGATTGAGCGCCTAACTAAAGAACTAAACACTCTTAAGTTAGCTCATGAAACTATCTTCAAGATCATCGAGAACTTTTAAGGGCTCATGAGAAGTTACGCTTTGAAAAGCTCAATCTTGAGCAAGAGCATGAGTTCTTAAAGGCAATCAATGATGATCTCCGTAAGAAAAGTTCTTCTTACATTGCCAAGCTGCCACTCTTATCTACTTACATGCCTCAAGTCAAGTCTAGTAACAAGTACAAGAAAGATCCTTCTCTAGTAGTAACAATAACAATGTCAAATCCAATATTGTTGCCTCTAGTAGTTCTCTTGATTCCACCAATGATTCTCTTATCCAAGTTACACTTGAGCAAGAAAATAGCTTATTGAAGGTAATTATAGAGAAAGGTGTTTACAAGAGCCTTGCCGGGAGTAAGCAATTCGACGAAATTGTACGCAAGCAAGGAAGGCACTAGAAGAATCAAGGTGTTGGTTTGAACGAAAGTTCAATGCCAATGGAGTTGAGTGGGAAGAAGATCAATACCCCAAGACAAAGTTTGTTCCTCAACAAGAGAAGTATGATCCTACTTCCTTCAAAGGAACACAAGCACAAGATGATCTTCCACCACAAGACCACAAGAACAAAGGCAAGGACAAGCTTCAAGAAGAGATTGATGCATTTGAAGAAGCACCTAAGGCCTCGCTCAAGTGGGTTCCCAAACTACGCCAAGTTCTACTTCATCAAGTACAACTATAACTCCAAGGATTCCCATCAAGATGATGTGGATCCCAAGAAGAAGAACTTGAAGAGTTCTTGAGGGTGACTACCAACATTTTTCACTCATATCATTATGGCAAGAACAAGTGCAATCGATTTCCACAGCTTGCACTAGTTCAAGGAGTCACAAACCCTCATGTTGGTAAGGCAAGGTACAAGGTAACCTAATGATTTCATGGACATCATCTTGTGTGTGAATCACTCTATGTCTATGGATACTTGAAAGTGCAACTAATCCCCGGTGGTTTTGGTAATTAATAACAACATATATATCATTGAACTAATAGCTACTTGAGAATCATTTCGTAAAGTTCAGTGATATGGGTATGGCAAGGATCAAGAAGTGGACCCTCAAAATGCTAAGGCAAGCATTGGCAAAATCTCAAGACTCCATTTTTGGTTTAGTGATCCAAGATCACATTGAGTCCATAGGAAAGCCAATACTATTAAAAGGGGATGAGGTTATGATGATGATCCGTTGCTCAAGTGCTTAGTGATACATCTCCTAAACTATCAAGAACTTTCACCGCCATATACACTCATAAGTAATCTCGGTCCCACCGATATTCCAAACTCACCACACCGAGATGAACCACCCAGCCATAAAGCCAAACCCTAGAAGACTCGGATTTTCCGATTCTGAACTCGGTCTCACCAAACTTGAGTTGCCAAGCTTCAGAATCTTCACATCAAATCGGTGTCACCGAGATGATGAAGTCGGTCTCACCGAGATTGGCAAGCTCTTGTCTTTGCACGAATCGGACTAACCGAGATTGTATTTTCGGTCCCACCGAAAATCCCAACGTTCACATGATTTGAACTTTCGGTCTCACCGAGTTGTCAACTTCGTCCCACCGAGATTGGTCAAATGTGTAACGGTTGGATTTTGTGTGGAGGCTATAAATACCCCTCCACCCCCTCTTCATTCGTGGAGAGAGCCATCAGAAAGAACTACCACTCCTACCTTACATTTCTGAGAAGAGAACTACCTACCCTTGTGTTGAGATCAAGTTGCTCCACTCCCACCATATGAAGCTTGATCTCTAGCCTTCCCAAGTTGCTTTCCACTCAATCCTTTCTTCCACCACAGCCAAATCAATGAGGAGAGTTGAGTGTTGGGGAGATTATCATTTGAAGCACAAGAGCAAGGAGTTCATCATCATCAACACTATCTATTACCTTTTGGAGGGTGGTGCCTCCTAGATTGGTTAGGTGTCGCTGGGAGCCTCCACGAGATGTGGAGTTGAACCAAGAAGTTTGTAAGGGCAAGGAGATCGCTTACTGTGAAGATATACCCCGAGTAAGGCTAGCCTCCGTGGGCGAGGCCATGATGGAATAGACAAGGTTGCTTCTTCGGACCCTTCGTGGGTGGAGCCTCCGTGGACTCTCGCAGAATCATACCTCCGTGGGTTGAAGTTCCATCAACGTGAAGTACGATAGCACCACCTATCGGAACCACGAGAAAAATCACCGCTCCAAAATTGCGCTTTTGCTCTTCTCCACCTCTCTTACTACATGTGCAATTTACTTTCCGCTGCCTATACTCTAGAATTGCATGTAGGGTGATGCTTGACTTGATCATAATTGTGAATTTGCCAAAAACTGTTTTTGTCAAAAGGCTGAATTTTTATATTGTCAAGTAGTCTAATCACCCCCTCTAGACATACTTTCGATCCTACAAGTGGTATCGAGCTTTGGTCTCCATTGTATTGGTTTCATTGCATTGACTCCATAAGCTTGGTTTCACAACCTAGAGAGTATGGCGCTAGTGAGGGTAATTTTCAGAGGTCCTTACTTGATGGTACAAACTTTGCTAGTTGGAAGCATAAAATGAAAATGCATATTCTTGGCCATAACCCACCGATGGGGCATTATTTGTGTTGGTATGCAAGGTGAATTCTTCGAGGAAGGAAAAGTTCCGGATCGCGGGCTACAACGGAGGAATTGCGGATGTTGCAAAACAATGCTCAAGCTTGTGACATTCTCTTCAATGCCTTGTGTCCCGAGGAGTTCAACAAAATCAGCCGCCTTGAGAATGCAAAAGAGATTTGGGATACTTTGGTTGAAATGCACGAAGGTACCGAGTCCGTGAAGGAATCAAAGCTAGATGTTCTTCAAGGTCAACTTGACAAGTTCAAGATGAAGGAAGGTGAAGGAGTCGCTGAAATGTACTCTAGGCTTGCTCTCATCACAAATGAGATTGCCGGCTTAGGAAGCGAAGAAATGACCGACCGATTCATCATCAAGAAGATTCTCGAGCTTTGATGGAAAGTATGACACCGTGCACTTTGATCCAAATGATGCCAAACTACAAGAATCTCAAGCCAACCAAGTCATTGGAAGAATTGTTGCTCATGAGATGACACTTAAGGATAAGGAAGAGCTTCACAACAAGTCAAGTGGTGCTTACAAAGCTACAAGTGATGCTCCCACAACCTCAAGTGACAAGTTAGTTTCCAATGAAGAGATAAGCCTAATGGTCAAAAACTTCAACAAATTCTACAAGAGTAGAGGCAAAGAGAGAAGCTCAAAGTCTAGATCATATGATGAAAAGAGATCTTCTAGTCGTGATCGAAATCGCTACAATTGTGGAAGACCCGAAATACTCAAATGAGTGTACGGTTCCCCACAAGAGAAGAGAAGAATTCCAAGAAGAAGAAGCTCAAGAGATGAGTCACCTCGAAAGAGAGAAGGAGTAGAGATGATCGTATGAACGAAGACCCTCTCTGAGAAGCAAGGATTCGAGAGGAAAGACAAGTCATCAAGGAGCTACACAAGAAGAAAACATCAAGCTCATGTAGGTGAATGGGTCTCCGGCCCGACTCCGGCAATCAATCCGAAGGAGCTATCACTCCAACTCCGACTACAGCCAAGATGAAGGTGTTGCCGGTCTTGCTCTCAGATCCTCCAACTCCAACTCCTATGACTTATTTGATTCACCAAATGAGGGAATTGGAAGATGCTTCATGGCTAAAGGCCCCAAGGTATCACACCCTGAATTCATTGACTTTGATAGTGATGAGGATGACTTGCTTGGTGAAGATGAGCTCTTACATGATAAATCCAATGAACATAGTAATGATGAACATGCTAGTAGTCTTTATAGTCGAGAAGAGTCGAATGACAATGCTATGAAGGAGATTGAGCGTCTAACTAAAGAACTAAACACTCTTAAGTTAGCTCATGAAACAACTCAAGAAGATCATAGAGAGCTCCTAAGATCTCATGAGAAGCTACGCTTCGAGAACCTCACTCTAGAGCAAGAACATGAGTTTCTAAAAGCAATCAATGACGATCTTCGAAAGAAGAGTTCTTCATATCTTGCCAAACGACTTCTCTTGTCTAATTTCTTGCCACCCATTAAGACTAAACATGACAAGCATAAGAAAAATTCTTCCTCTAGTAGTAACAATAACCATGCTAAATCCAATATTGTTGCTTCTAGTAGTTCTCTTGATTCCACTAACAATGTTTCAAGCCAAGTTACACTTGAGCAAGAAAATAGTTTATTGAAAGGGATTATAGAGAAAGGTGTCTACAAGAGCCTTGCCTAAGCAAGAACTTTGAGGAAATTGTTCGCAAGCAAGGAAGGCACCTAAGAATCAAGGAATTGGTTTTGAGCAAAAGTTCAACGTCAAGGTGTTGAATGGGAAGAAGGTCAATATCCTACTCCACAGCTTTATTCCTCAAAAGGAGAAGTATGATCCTACTTCTTCCAATGTGGAACAAGCTCAAGATGACCTTCCACCACAAGACCACAAGCTAACAGCAAGGACAAGCTTCAAGAGGAGATTGATGCATTTGTTGAAGCACCTCAAGCCATGGTCAAGTGGGTTCCCAAGGAAACGCTAAGTTCTACTTCGCTAAGCTCAACTACAACCCCAAGGATTCTGAAAGTGCAACTAATCCCTCGTGGTTTTGGTAATTAATAACAACATATATATCATTGAACTAATCATTTCTTGAGTATATTTCAGAAAGTTCAAGGATATGGGTATGGCAATGACCGATGATGTGGACCCTCAAAATGCTAAGGAAAACATTGGCAAAAGCTCAAGACTCCATTTTGGTTTAGTGATCCAAGATCACATTGAGTCCATAGGAAAGCCAATACTATTAAAAGGGGTGAGGTTATGATGATGATCTCGTTGCTCTAAAGTGCTTAGTGATTTATCTCTCAAACAATCAGCAATCTTTCATTCCAACATAAACTCATAAGTAATCTCGTCCCACCGATTCCAAACTCACCACACCGAGATGAACCACCTCACCATATAGCCAAAACCCTAGAATCTTGGATTTTCCGATTCCAAACTCGTCATTCCGAATTGGTGTTGCAAGCTTCAGAACCTTCAGACTCAAATCGGTGTCACCGAGATGAGAAAGTCGGTCCCACCGAGATTGGCAAACCCTAGACTTTGGAAGAATCGGACTAACCGAGATTGTATTTTCGTCCCACTGAAAATCCCAACGCTCACAAGATTTGAACTTTCGGTCCCACCGAGTTGTCAACTTCGGTCCGACCGAGATTGCTCAAATGTGTGTAACGGTTGGATTTTGTGTGAGGCTATAAATACCCTCCACCTCCTCTTCATTCGTGGAGAGAGCCATCGTAAAGAACTACCACTCCTACCTTACATTTCCGAGAAGAAAACTACTCACCCTTGTGTTGAGATCAAGTTGCTCCACTCCCACCATATGAAACTTGATTTCTAGTCTTTCCAGTTGCTTTCCACTCAATCCCTCCTCCACCACAGCCAAATCAGTGAGGAGAGTTGAGTGTTGGGGAGATTATCATTTGAAGCACAAGAGCAAGGAGTTCATCATCACCAACCCCATCTATTACCTTTTGGAGGGTGGTGCCTCCTAGATTGGTTAGGTGTCGCTTGGGAGCCTCCGCATGATGTGGAGTTGAACCAAGGAGTTTGTAAGGGCAAGGAGATCGCCTACTTCGTGAAGATCTACCCCGAGTAAGGCTAGTCCTCCGTGGGCGTAAGCCATGATGGCATAGACAAGGTTGCTTCTTCGTGGACCCTTCGTGGGTGGAGCCTCCGTGGACTCACAAGAGCAAGCATTCTCCGTGGGTTGAAGTCTCCATCAACGTGATTGACGATAGCACCACCTATCGGAACCACGAGAAAAATCTCCGTGTTCCATTATGCTTGCTTTTCTCCTCCTCTCATTTACTATACATGCAATTTACTTTCCGCTGCCACAACTCTAGAATTGCATGTGTAGGGTGATACTTGACTTGGTTATCATTGTGAACTTGCTAAGAAACTACTCCAATCAAAAGGCTAAACTTTTGTTGTCAAGTAGTCTAATCACCCCCTCTAGACATACTTTCGATCCTACAAGTGGTATCGAGCTTTGGTCTCCATTGGATTGGTTTCATTGCATTGACTCCATAAGCTTGGTTTCACAACCTAGAGAGTATGGCGCCTAGTGAGGGTAATTTTCAGAGAGGTCCTTACTTTGATGGTTCAAACTTTGCTAGTTGGAGGCATAAAATGAAAATGCATATTCTTGACATAACCCCGCAAGATGGGGCATTATTTGTGTTGGCTTGCAAGGTGAGTTCTTCGAGGAAGGAAAAGTTCCGGATCGCTAAGCTATCATGGATGAGTTATGGATGTTACGTAACAATGCTCAAGCTTGTGACATTCTCTTCAATGCTTTGTGTCCCGAGGAGTTCAACAAGATCAGCCGCCTTGAGAATGCAAAAGAGATTTGGGATACTTTGGTCGAAATGCACGAAGGTACCGAGTCCGTGAAGGAATCAAAGCTAGATGTTCTTCAAGGTCAGCTTGACAAGTTCAAGATGAAGGAAGGTGAAGGAGTCGCTGAAATGTACTCTAGGCTTGCTCTCATCACCAATGAGATGGCAGGCTTAGGAAGCGAAGAAATGACCGACCGATTCATCATCAAGAAGATCCTCAGAGCTTTGGATGGAAAGTATGACACCGTGTGCACTTTGATCCAAATGATGCCAAACTACAAAGATCTCAAGCTCACCAAGTCATTGGAAGGATTGTTGCTCATGAGATGACACTTAAAGATAAGGAAGAGCTTCACAACAAGTCAAGTGGTGCTTATAAAGCTGCAATTGAAGCTCCCACATCCTCAAGTGACAAGCTAGTTTCCAATGAAGAGATAAGCCTAATGGTGAAGAACTTCAACAAATTCTACAAGAGTAGAAGCAAGGAAAGAAGCTCAAAGTCTAGATCATATGATGAAAGGAGATCTTCTAGTCGTGATCGAAACTGCTATAATTGTGGAAGACCCGACACTACTCAAATGAGTGTTCGACTCTCTACAAGAGAAGAGAAGAATTCCAAGAAGAAGAAGCTCAAGAGAAGAGTCACCGAAAAGAGAGAAGGAGAAAGATGATCGTTATGAACGAAGATCCTCTCTGAGAAGCAAGGATTCGAAAGGAAAGACAAGTCATCAAGGAGCTACACAAGAAGAAAACATCAAGCTCATGTTGGTGAATGGGTTTCCGCCCGACCCGACAATCACTCCGAAAGAAGCTATCACTCCAACTCGAATACAACAAGATGAAGGTGTTGCCGGTCTTGCTCTCAGATCCTCCAACTCCAACTCCTATGACATATTTGATTCACCAAATGAGGGAATTGGAAGATGCTTCATGGCAAAAGGCCCCAAGGTATCACATCCTGAATTTATTGACTTTGATAGTGATGAGGATGACTTGCTTGGAGAAGATGAGCTTACATGATAAATCTAGTGAGCTTAGTAATGATGAACATGCTAGTAGTCTTTATAGTCGAGATGAGTCGAATGACAATGCTATGAAGAAGATTGAGCGTCTAACTAAAGAACTAAACACTCTTAAGTTAGCTCATGAAACAACTCAAGAAGATCATAGAGAGCTCCTAAGATCTCATGAGAAGCTACGCTTCGAGAAGCTCAATCTAGAGCAAGAGCATGAGTTTCTAAAAGCTATCAATGACGATCTTCGAAAGAAGAGTTCTTCATATCTTGCCAAACGACTTCTCTTGTCTAATTTCTTGCCACCTATTAAAACTAAGCATGACAAGCATAAGAAAATTCTTCATCTAGTAGTAACAATAATCATGTTAAATCAAATGTTGTTACTTCTAGTAATTCTCTTGATTCCACTAACAATGTTTCAAGCCAAGTTTCACTTGAGCAAGAAAATAGTCTATTGAAAGGGATTATAGAGAAAGGTGTCTACAAGAGTCTTGCCGGAAGCAAGAGCTTTGAGGAAATTGTTCGCAAACAAGGAAGACACCGGAAGAATCAAGGAATTGGTTTTGAGCGAAAGTTCAACGCCGAGGGTGTTGAATGGGAAGAAGGTCAATATCCCACTCCAAAGTTTGTCACTCAAGAGAAGAAGTATGATCCTACTTCTTCCAACGAGGAACAAGCTCAAGATGACCTTCCACCACAAGACCACAAGCTAAAAGGCAAGGACAAGCTTCAAGAGGAGATTGATACATTCATTGAAGCACCCAAGGCCATGGTCAAGTGGGTTCCCAAGGCAACTTCAAGTTCTACTTCAACGAAGCTCAACTACTACCCCAAGGATTCCCATCAAGATGATGTGGATCCCAAGAAGAAGAACTAGAGAGTTCTTGAGGGTGACTCCGCCAATACACTTCACTCATATTCATTTGGCAAGGACTTGTGCAATCAACTTCCACATCTTGCACTAGTTCATGGAGTCACAAACCCTCATGTTGGTAAGTCAAGGGACAAGGTAATCATTGCTTTCATGGACATCATCATTTGTGAACTTCAATCTATGTCCATGGATACTCTTGTTTGTTCCTTGGGGACTAACCCATGTAGGTATTGAAAGTGCCCAATCCAAAGGATTGCTCTCAACTCTTGATGATCTTCATCAACATTGAGCATCCACATCTTCAACATCTACATGAAGTCTTCAACGACAACCCAAGGTTAGTTTGACCTTTAAAAGGGTTCTCACATCAAGGGGAGCTTTGCTTTAAAGAAATGAGCTAAAGCATCTTCTAATGATGTGAACACATTAATGCTTTATGGAAAAGTGGTAACCCCACTTGTGCTTAAACGATGAGTATGACCTATGATCAAATGTTCTCATTTGACTCCTAAGTCAATATATACTCATATATAGATGACCTAGTCATCGCCAAATTGTGTGCTAGTTGTTAGCGTTTTGTTTGTGCATGTTTGACACATATTTCATTTGCTATTTTATTGTGTGAGCATGTTGGATGCATGATTTTATCCATTCGAGGACATCCATTTGTTGCTTTGGTCTTTATGGTTTTCTTTTTTGACCAAATGGATGGACAAGAATGCCTAAGTTTTTCCCCTAGCTATCTATGCTTTCTTGTCTCAAACTCTATTCATGCTTATATCACAAACTTTGAACAAGACTTTTTTTACAGATCGAGTGAGGAGCACTCTGAGCCACCGATCCGCCAAAAGCCTAACTTCCAAAACCTTCTAAGTACTTTCGTCAAACCGATATATTCAAATCGATGCATCGAGATCACTTGATTGATCTAGGTTTTCACCCGTGAAACCGAAGTTTCAAATTTCGCGATCAAGTGTGTAATCGCACGCAGCTAACCATCTCGGTCCCACCGAAGTTTTCAACTCGTCCCACCGACAACCAAGAGTATATATACCGAGGACGAGCGCTGATTACTTCTTCAAACGCTCGCCTCAAAACTCTTCACGCCGCGCTTGGTCTACGGATCGCTCCGCTGTCGCCTCAGGCGCCTCGGCTGCTGGTCTCCATCGCCAACGGTCCTTCAGATCGCACTGCTGCCGCCAGAGTGAAGCTCCACCGCATTGGGTGAGCTTCATCCTCTCGTGTTCCAATCGCTGATTCTATGCACGATAGGCATTGCCATGATTCTGCCAAGTTTGAGATTTTCCTATCCAAATGATTAGATCATAGGACAAATTTCGAGTGAAAATTTTAGGTTAGGTTTCGCCAACACATCTCGGTGTGACCGATTCTGCATTCTGGATCGACCGACGGCCTCTCCTGCCATTGCATCGCACGCGGTGAAACCGAAGTTGCAAATCGGTAAGACCGGTGAAGATTTAGTGAAACCCTAATCGCTCTTGCTAGACAAACCCATTTCGTCCAACCGAAAGTGGTGTATGTGGTCTGTTTAGACATTTCGTTTCACCGAATTGATAGACTCTCCGGCCGACCGACATGTATTCTCGGAAAACCTAAAACTAAAGTTTGAACTCAATCTTTTGAAAAAAACTTCTGCAGCTTGTGATAACTCTTCTATTCTCGCATACCCACTCTATTCACAGGTTGTCGACATGTCCGAAGGAAGTGACAATGTAACAGGTCCGAGATGCCGCTTGAGATTCCAGAGGCAGCTACAAGTCCGTATAAGCAGTTTTCAGATGATGGAGAGAGAAGCACTCCAAGTGGATCGCCTGTTGCCGCCACCAGGCCAGGAGGAAGAGAAACTCGATGAGGAAGATTCAGATTTCATAGTCGATGAGGAATAACCCAAGCCTAAAAGGCAAGTGGTTGCAAAGAGCTATCAAGGAAAAGATTCAAAGAAAGGCACAACCAAGGTCAAGAAATCCTCAGCTGCACGTGCTCAAGATGGAAGAAACCTCCAAGAAGATCAAGAAGACTTCCAAGAGGAAGAGGAAAGTTCATGAAGAGATGCCGATGATGATGATGATGATTCTGATGAGGAAGCACCTCAGCCACCTCGTAAGTGTGGTTGATGGGTGATGCCATCAGTAAGGTGAGCACCTCCAAAGCTAAGGCTTCAGCTCCAAGAAAGGCAGCCCAAGCCAAACCAGCCGCCAAGCCAGAAGACTGTGAGAAACATTCCAGCTTCAGAGAAGAAAAAGGACAATGTGCCACCAGATCCGATGATGAGGCTCATGTTCTGCTCAAGCTAAGACAAAACCTGCCAGCTCATAATGAAGCTCATCCTAGCTGAAAACATGAAGGAGAGAAAGGACAAAGGACTCAAAGCTATGGAGGCAAACAGATCCATATGCCACAGGAGAAGAACAGCTAGCTTGACTCAAGATTCCACACAAGAGAGCAACAAGACTTTTATGAGACAAGACTCATGGACAAGAAGCCAATTGTTGCCGACACCAGATATGTTGACCGAAATACATCGACAAGTGAAGAGCACAGAGACTATTTCCCACATGTGCATGAGAGCTTCACCGCTAGGGATTGCAGAGTTTGTTGGTCGGTCGATCGCTCGAACGATGAGATGATCATGCAATTTATGCCACCGCACACTTCTATCCAGATGGCAGGATTGTATGGATGATGTATGCAGTAGATTTCATCTATCGTTGAGGAATGGAGAGCATTGCTGAATGCACCTGCTTCAAGGGAAGATGACATTGATGTGTATGGCATTCCTAAGAAAATCACGAGTCAATGAAGAACATGTATAATGAGGTTGATGAGAAGGACGTAGAGATTTGGAAGCTTGGATCATTTACTATCTTCGTGCAGGTCTCCCAACAACCAACACCATTCGAGGCATACTTTGATGCCTAAGTCGGGACCACCGCATGATAAGAGGGTACTCTATCAACATGCCGCACATTCTAGACCGAAGACACCTTTTAAGGTGATGGACCTGAGAGTTGAGACTATCAAGAGGACAGAAATTGACCGTAAGAGGTCGTGGGTTTGCTCCGCATATTCAGATGCTCATTAATGCCAAGTTTGGCACGGACACCTACCTGTTGGATAGACCCCACTTGCCACCGCAGCCCTAACATGAGGACAACGAGATTGTGATGATCGAGAATGCTCCCACGCCCGTGGAAGGACATGCTAAGTCCGAAGTCGCCAAACAAGCTAAAGCCGAGAAGGAAGCAGCAAGAAAGCCCAAGAGTGTTGGTGAACAACTTCTTGAAGCCACTCAGAGAATTGAGCTACGCCTGCCAGATAGTGCAATCTCGTGGAGAGCCTTGAGAGGATCGTTGAGGATAAGTTCCATGCTCGACGCTGTCGATCAAGTGCAGGTCACCGCCAACAAGCTTGAGGCAGACATCGAGGAAGCTAAGAGGGAGAAGGCAGAGCTCATGAAGGAGATGGAAGATGATCTAGTCCAGATGACTATGAGCAGCCTGCTCCAAAGGCTCACAAAGCCCAGATCACTTGCTATTCCAAAGGTCGATCCTGTGGCTACCACATCAAGACCTCCTACAGTCATGCTGGGCCCAAAGACCAGCCCAAGATCCACTCCTCCAGCTCCACAGACTTCAGCAGAGCTGCAGATGCAGCCATCTCCACTCCATCGACGCAGACAGAGCCGCCAAAGAGTCCCGAGTGACGATTAGCTCTATACCTTTCAAACTTTTTGGTAACTTGTTGCCAAAGGGGAGAAATTGTATAGATCATAGGGCTTCAAGAGAGAGTGCTCGCTTTTTGCTCTTTTGTTTGCGGTTTTCCTGAGACACTTTTGAGTTCTTTTGAGATACTCCGTGTGTTTGATACTACGCTTTACGCTTGTTCTATCTTGATGAGTGCTTGATCATACTGCGCTTAATGTGTGCTTGATGTCTATCATATTCCATTCATATCTTGTATGATCACTTACTCATGTCTTGGTGATTGGGTGCATGATATTCATTCTTATCATTTTGTGCGCCCACCAAGATGTATGTGACATGGAAGAGTAACCCATGATCCTAATCGATTGGCATTTGCATTCAAACGCAAATCTTAAATAATGCACAAATTTAGGGGAGCTCTTGCTTATCACATACTTCTCAAAGCGATTTATGTTATTCATTGATTATATCATTTGTCGAAGTTTGATCTATATGTTGTCATCAATTACCAAAAAGGGGAGATTGAAAGTGCAACTAATCCCTGTGTGGTTTTGGTAATTAATAACAACATATATATCATTGAACTAATCATTTCTTGAGAATATTTCGAAAGTTCAGTGATATGGGTATGGCAATGACCGATGATGTGGACCCCTCAAAATGCTAAGGAAAACATTGGCAAAAGCTCAAGACTCCATTTTTGGTTTAGTGATCCAAGATCACATTGAGTCCATAGGAAAGCCAATACTATTAAAAGGGGTGAGGTTATGATGATGATCCGTTGCTCTAAAGTGCTTAGTGATTTATCTCTCAAACAATCAGCAATCTTTCATTCCAACATAAACTCATAAGTAATCTCGGTCCCACCGATTCCAAACTCACCACACCGAGATGAACCACCTCACCATATAGCCAAAACCCTAGAATCGGATTTTCCGATTCCAAACTCGGTCATTCCGAAATTGGTGTTGCTAAGCTTCAGAATCTTCAGACTCAAATCGGTGTCACCGAGATGAGAAAGTCGGTCCCACCGAGATTGGCAAACCCTAGACTTTGGAAGAATCGGACTAACCGAGATTGTATTTTCGGTCCCACTGAAATCCCAACGCTCACAAGATTTGAACTTTCGGTCCCACCGAGTTGTCAACTTCGGTCCCGACCGAGATTGCTCAAATGTGTGTAACGGTTGATTTTGTGTGGAGGCTATAAATACCCTCCACCTCCCTCTTCATTCGTGGAGAGAGCCATCGTAAAGAACTACCACTCCTACCTTACATTTCGAGAAGAAAACTACCTACCCTTGTGTTGAGATCAAGTTGCTCCACTCCCACCATATGAAACTTGATTTCTAGTCTTTCCAAGTTGCTTTCCACTCAATCCTTCCTCCACCACAGCCAAATCAGTGAGGAGAGTTGAGTGTTGGGGAGATTATCATTTGAAGCACAAGAGCAAGGAGTTCATCATCACCAACCCCATCTATTACCTTTTGGAGGGTGGTGCCTCCTAGATTGGTTAGGTGTCGCTTGGGAGCCTCCGCCATGATGTGGAGTTGAACCAAGGAGTTTGTAAGGGCAAGGAGATCGCTTACTTCGTGAAGATCTACCCCGAGTAAGGCTAGTCCTCCGTGGGCGAAGCCATGATGGCATAGACAAGGTTGCTTCTTCGTGGACCCTTCGGGTGGAGCCTCCGTGGACTCTCAAGCAATTGCTACCCTCCGTGGGTTGAAGTCTCCATCAACGTGATTGACGATAGCACCACCTATCGGAACCACGAGAAAAAATCTCCGTGTTCCATTGCGCTTTGCTCTTCTCCTCCTCTCATTTATTATACATGCAATTTACTTTCCGCTGCCACAACTCTAGAATTGCATGTGTAGGGTGATACTTGACTTGGTTATCATTGTGAACTTGCTAAGAAACTACTCCAATCAAAAGGCTAAACTTTGTTGTCAAGTAGTCTAATCACCCCCTCTAGACATACTCGATCCTACTGCATTCCCATCGAGATGATGTGGATCCCAAGAAGAAGAACTAGAAAGTTCTTGAGGGTGACTCCGCCAACATACTTCACTCACATTCATTTTGGCAAAAACTTGTGCAATCAACTTCCACATTGTGCACTAGTTCATGGAGTCACAAACCCTCTTGTTGGTAAGTCAAGGGACAAGGTAATCATTGCTTTCATGGACATCATCTATTGTGAACTTCAATCTATGTCCATGGATATCCTTGTTTGTTCCTTGTGGGACTAACCCATGTAGGTATTGAAAGTGCTCGAATCCAAAGGATTGCTCCCAACTCTTGATGATCTCCATCAACATTGAGCATCCACATCTTCAACATCTACATGAAGTCTTCTACGACAACCCAAGGTTAGTCTGACCCTTTAAAAGGGGTTCTCACATCTAGGGGAGCTTTTGTTTCTAAAAATTGAGCTAAAGCATCTTCAAATGATGTGAACACATCAATGCTTTTATATAAAAGTGGTAACCCCACTTGTGCTTAAACGATGAGTATGACCTATGATCAAATGTTCTCATTTGGCTCCTAAGTCAATATACTCATATAAAGATGACCTAGTCATCACAAATTGTGTG